>CM044960.1:19254164-19330284 GCA_024516035.1 Bactericera cockerelli
AAGAATCCGGGGCCAATCAATATCAAAAAAATTCTAGGAAAATTTTTCAACACAACTTTGCTATATAGAACGGGGAAAACCCAATAGGGGGGAAAACTATTGAAAACAAAAAAAGAAAATTATTTTTTGCCCGCTTGTACAAAATATCTTTTTTGATAGATAAAAAAATTCAAGTAAAGTCATTTTTAAGTAAGTAGCACTATTAGAAGATCCGCCAGGAAAATAATTCGAATTTTATAACTTTTAAATTATGTAGTAGGTTTTTTAAATTTATTTTTAAAACTAAATAATCTGTAAATTAAATAAATCTTCATTGAAGTTTTCTAAAGAAATGTATGAACTTTTCTTTCCTCGAAAACCCAATTCTTTTTAAATTTGGATTGGGGTGTACAACAGGAATTAATAAAGAAATAGCCCAAATTTTTGGTTTAATTCCAAATCACAATACCTATACATATGTGTACTGGGAAATAGAACTTTAAGACATATTATCTTGAAATAATAATGTTTAATAGGTTTTCAAATACAAAAAATCTGGACTTCAAAATGTTTTCAAAGAGGGTTTAAAACGACATCAAGTTTTTACCGGAATAATTTCTTATGGAAGTTATCTTCATTTGAATTGCAACATGTATGTGTGTTCACAGAAGAAAATGTGACTATGGCAAAGTAACAAGAAGTAAAATATATAATGAATGCTAAAGCCCACAAATAAATAGGCTCAGACAGTGAGCTATTTATGGTAACAATAATCACTTCATAAAGAATCCATGGGTCAATCAATATCTAATAATTCTAGGAAAATGTTCAACACAACTGTGCTATATAGAACAGGGACAACAATAGCGGGGAAAACTAGTTGACATCAGGAAAGAAGAAAATTATATTTTGACGCTTGTACAAAATATCTTTCTTTGATAGATAAGTGATTCTAGTCAAGTCACTTTAAGTAAGTGAGCACTATTAGAAGATCCGCCAGTTAATAATTACGAATTTTATAACTATTATTATGTAGTAGGTATTTATTTATTTTTAAAACTAAATAATCTGTAAATTAAATAAATCTTCATTGAAGTTTTCTAAAGAAATGTATGAACTTTTCTTTCCTCGAAAATCCAATTCTTATTAAATATGGATTGTGTGTACAACAGGAATTAATAAAGAAATAGTCAAATTTGGTTTCAATTATTTTAAACTCTAATCCAGGTTTAATATCCCTACAAGAACAACAACCTACAATGGTTTTTAGTTTCTGGTTGTTCCAGAGTATTTATATGGGATTCTTGATACATGCATATGCCATCCTCCTAATAAGATACATATATGTGAATATGGTGATTGTTGTTTCACTTGTAATTTTCAAGAAGAAATCCGATGAAGCTATTTTCAGGACAGTTGGACGTACGGTTCTAAACTTAGAAATGGATCATGGAACGGGCAGTAAACAGTCATAGTGTTCGTGCGTGTTATTTATTTGTAGAAGTGTAAACAGTGTAACCAGGTAAGTCGATAGGGGGTCTTCCCCTCTGACTCCCGAGAACAGTGCTAAGTTCTGGTGAACGTTCAATATGTTGAATGGGGCCCAGAACAACCCCCCTCCCCCTGTAACAAACTTCACATCTGTGATTCACAATGTTGCAAGTTCGATTCCCAGTTGTGGTAATAATTTATTTATATTTTTTTACAACATTCGTTGATATTTCGATACGTTATCTTGTTTATTCCACAAACCATTTCCAAGTCCCATTGTCCAGAACCATAAGTCCCTTTGTCCTGGAAATAGTTTAATCGAATTTCTCGTTGAAAATGACTTAAGAAACAACCATCATTAAGTAGGCTCCATTTTAATAATGTCAGTATACCTTATTCAAATCAAGTTAAAAATCTTGGAATACTCTTTGATTCTACTCTTTCTTGGGTCCCCCATATCAATGCTGTTTCTAAGAAGTGCTATTACTCCTTCCATTCGTTGAAAGCCGTAAGGAGAATTCTGCCATTTGGTGTTCGTAAAATGCTTTGCACCGCCTTGATCTTGCCTATTCTTGAATATAGTGATGTTCTTTTCACTAACACTACTCAGAAGGTTAAACAAAAAATCCAAAGATTGCAAAATGCCTGCGTCAGATACATATTTGGTTTACGCAAATATGATCATGTCAGTTTGTGTCGTGAGTCTTTGGGTTGGTTTACTATGCAAGAACGGCGTGACATTCATATTCTTTTGTTATTGTGGCGGGTACTGAACACACAAAATCCTCTTTACTTAGCATCAAAGTTTTCATCACTGTCTCAGCATTCTCATAACACCAGATCTGAGGATGCTGCTCTTCTTACGATTCCAATACACAGGACTAATTTCTTCTCTGGCTCATTTGCTGTACAAGGTGCTAGGTTGTGGAACTCACTTCCCCATGAGGTTAGGGTCTGTGAACGCATGTCTTCCTTTAGGCGTTTACTGATTGAACATTTCAAATCGGTTTGAAAATTGAGTACTGGCTCCTTCTTCCTTCTTTTCTTCTTCTTCCTTCTTTTCTTCTTCCTCCTTATTTTCTTGTCCTTTTTTTTCTTCTTCTGTTTCCTCACCCGGATATAATATATTATATTCTCTCTTTTATATATACCTATATTTATACATTTTTTTTTTTTTTTTAAATATATTATGGAATATCAGTAACACTTTACTTCTTGATATCAAATAAGTGGTAACCGTATGGGTTTGATGGCAGAGATTGCCTCAGGCAATAATCACGCCCTTTGTCAATATTATTCTTGTCAATAAAGAGTTATTATTATTATTATTATCATTTTATTCTCATAACCAACTGGGGAAAATATGCTAGCCATGTATCAATCCTATGAAATCCCACGTAAGATCCTATGAAACAAATAGAAAGTTTCCCAGTAGACCTATCGAGATGCATGTGTAATGTTTCTCATTTCAATACTAAGAAAAGCACGACTTGTTAATAGTTAGAACCCTCAATAAAGTATAACTGAACAATGGATTAGTAAACAATGTGAGGTTTAGTGTGTGAGAAAAAGTAAAACGTTCTCATCATACTGTGGGCTTGTATTTAAAGACACACTCTTAAACTGTTGGTAGAGCATAAAACAGTAAAAATACAAAAATCATACATGATAAGTATGTTTGCTTGAAAAAATCCTCTTCTTATAAAAATGGTCAACTTTATAAAATGTTATATATCAAAAAATGAAAAGTGTGTGAGGTACAATAATAAATAGGGTACTTACATTTGGTGTCACTTCCTTAAGCCATTCGTCTGTCTGTTCATCAAAGTCAATTTTGGCAGCACTTCTCAAGTCAACGGCAGCCTCACCCCACTTACCCAGCAGTCGATAAGCTCGGCCTCTGAACTTGTAAGCTGCAGCACTGAAAATAATAGAACGCAATTTCTAGATATGCAACTCTCCAAAATTGGCTACCTATAATACAAAAGAATAGAAAAGATATGGCGCACGATTAGCTCAGTGGTAAGGTACTCGTTTGCCATGCGGAAGGTCTCGTGTTCAAAATTCCAGAGCCCACCAAAAATTGTCAAATTTTGGTTACAGTTGTTTATAAGGGCCATCTTCCATTGCGCCCCTGTTGACCCAGTACTTAACTGGGAAGTATTGTGTCACTTCTCGTCCATCAAGGGGATGCATAATATAAAAAGGGCAAGCTACAACAAAGACGACAAGCGTCTACAGTAGCTGCTGTTTCATGGCTACGAAATAAAAATAAACTACCAATGATGGACACAATACTTCCTCGTGAATGCTTCATATTGTAAAATAATAATAATAAGTAAAACATATCTACGAACTGACATCCTCTTGATGTTTGCCAAAGACACAGTACAATATTATAAAGATGTTAATACAGGGTGAAAGGTGGATTATTGTTGTTTCTTCTCAATTCTTTTTGTTATTCTAATTATTGTTTCTATAAATTAAGTACTCTTACTTTCTGGACATGCCTTGTACTATCTGTTTGAAATCCCAGGTAACACAAATGTTACCTGGGAATTAAGGATGTTTCACAAATGTGGGAAAAACAGAAATTAGAGCAATTTTTTTTCTTCTTCTTCTCCTTATTATTATAAAAATAATACAAAAGCAGAAAAAGAACTAGTCTTACCTATCTGGGTTGATACGCAGAGCTACGGTGCAGTCACGGATGGTGGCATTGGGTTTCGACAGCTGAAGATAACATTGACCTCGTTTGGCATAGAGTAGGGCAGAACCTGTAGATGATGTCAGTATAAACAGAAAAGTGAGAAGTTGTACTAGATGTACAAGTACATGAATAACAGAACATACCTGGACAGCTGTTTCGAGCTTATTTGCTCTCATCAGCAGTAAAAATTCTGAATATCCATGCCATCAACTAACCTCTCTATTTTAATCAGTATAAACAGAAAAGTGAGAAGTAAACTAGTAAAGTACCAAAGCCAACAAGCGGAGGGGGAATCATAAGAAGTGATACATTTAACTTTTTTATTATTCATCCTAGATGGGGGTTGTGGCAAATGAAACTTAATGTTATATGGGTATGTCACAAATATCAGGTTTGATTTGTTACCACATTATCTTACCATATATGTTTTTTGATGGCTCTTGCTAAATGGTTGGTGATAACAAAATACTAATGACAGTTTATGTAATCAAATAAGTTATTTTAAAATATAAATAGATATACTTTTTACATGTACCATGGGAACATAGAGGGATTTGTGTCCGTAAGGATTCACTGTTAAATAATGTTTCAAATAGAAGGGTGTTTTAGGGGTAACTCCACGATATATTATTCTAAAGTAATTTAGAGTGTACTTTAAAGCTAAACTAGTTCATTATGAAATCCAGCTATCCAGCCAGCCTTTTATATTTACTTGGATTCAATGTAATAGCTTCTGTATATGCAGCTACTGCCTCCTCATATTTTCCATCATTGTATGCATGGATAGCTTCCCGTTTCTTCTCATTGGACTTGTCAATATTCTCTTCTGAGACCTCCACATCCATTGCAACATCTGGGATAGGTTCTTCTGGGTCTGGCTCTGTAAGTAAATAATGAGTGTTTCACTGAGGGGTTTTCCTTTATAATTGTAAACGAAGTATTCCTTTATAATTAACTCGAGCCGTACTTGTCCGTTTCTATGTATGCTTGTAACATGATGAAAGAACTAATTTTTGTCCAATCAGTTTTGTCTATTTATAAGAATTTGCTGTATACATAGTTTTTTTTGCCATCTCTTAGCATTTCGCCTAAACAATTCTGTCTATATTTACTCATTTATTTATAGAGATAACTTTCATAATTAATATAGCTTTACATAATATTTTCTTTCATAAAAATATTAATTTCAGCAGATCCATTTTTTCTTCTTCAAAATAGCAAATTTTGATATAACAAGCTAACTGAAATCAAAAGGATTTTTTCTCACCTGAAATGACACCTGTGTTGTCTAACTCAAGGTCACTCTCTTCTGACTCTTCTTCAGGAGCAGAGGGTTCTGGAGTTTCTGTGGGTTTCTGAGTCCTTGGAGGGTCACTGTTTGCACTTCTTGGTGGAATAGTACCACCATAGCTTTCAACAAAATCTTTGAAAAATTTAAGCTCAGGCAAATAGAAAATATCAGGATTCTTTTTGACAGCTCCAAGAAAGAGTTGAAGCTTGTTGATGGCATCAGGAGTCAATCCAGACATTCTGTTAGAAACCAGAAGAAAAATTATTTGTTTAGAATCAGCAAACAAAAAAGTTGTTGATTATTTTATTAATGTGTTGGGGCATAGACACAATTTGATTTCTTAATCTCACGATATCCTTATCATAGAATTAAGAAATCAAATAAAGGTTACAAATCACCTAAGAAAATCTATTGCAGTTTTCAGTGCCAAAATTATGAAGTGTGCATAAATGCAGATATTGGAATGAAGATCCCACATAAAAAATTAATCAGATAGAAAGAACAAAAAGTTAGATAGAAAGAACAACCAAACACAAAATGTTGAAGTAAACAAAATCAGTTAAATTGTGCAAATAAGTCACAGAAAGAAATCAGTTTACATGACAAGTATTATACCTACTTACTGCATTTTTCTATACCTATTTGAAAACATTTAAAGCACTAGACTTGTAATCTAGCACATGGACCCATGGATCTGATCCAATCCTTGGATTTTTCATTTAATTGAATATGTGACCACATTGTAATAAGGCTTAGAAGGTTAGGTGGTAGAAAATTCTTTGAGCATTAACCTCACCAAGTGGTTGCCTTCCACATAAGAATATTATTATTACATTTCACCTTCTAATGTATTTCAAAGACTGGTTCACTTGAGCAAAATGTATTTTCTTTTTTAACCAAACTTTTACTGTGAAATATTTTGTAAACAGTAGGTAAATGAAAAAAATGGTATGAGGTGACTTTTTTGTGTGAATATTGCAGTAAGTATCAATCAAAACTTAAAAAAAAAAAAAAAAAAAAAAAACAATAATGAAGAATGAGTTCTGGACTTACTTCAGTTATAATTTAATAAATATTTAACCTCTAAAATCACATCAGAATGTTTAATTTCAATGAAAAACAAAAAAAAAAAATTGTACAGTGATAAACATGATAAGAGTTATCATGGTAAAGTGTAGATAGCAAGCTTATTAATGTTTCTAATATGTTGAGGAGATTGATTCTGCTGTGCAAAATGTAAAATGAAAAGTCCATTTTCTGGGTAGATTTTTACTTTCACTTTTTTGTGTCTCAGAATCTTTCTTGGCAATTATCTTCTTAAAAATAACTAATATCAAACAAGTTTTCTAAAAGTCTAAAAGATAACATATATTGAAGGTTCTGATAAAAAATATTACTTGAGTGTAGTTTCTTTTTGTATTTTGTACAGCCACATCAGAAATTGAAAAGTGAAATATACCTCTATTTGGACCAAAATTGCAGTATTGACCTTACCATTGTAACATTGTAAACTAGACATGTACTGTTATAATTTTCTTTTGATGGCAATTAAATTTTAATTTGGTAAATGAAAAAAAAGGTGGCAATCTTAAATCAGGTGTGTCATGTTTGTTGACTCAAGTCAAGGGGGGTGCATTGTCTTTGCTAGTGAATCCATCCATTCCGAGGCAAATGTTGAGGCTGCGCAGCAGTGTCTTTTTTAAGTGATTGGGTTGCTAACCCAACGCACAACCCTACTCCTTTATTCAGGCTTGGGACTGGTGTTAGCACTTACTTTTAAAAAGCAGTTGCTCATGGCAGAGTTATTAAGCTTGCCATTTAAACTTAACAATTACCTACCTATTATCCTCTATTTATTGGCACGGGCTATGAAGCCTTGTTTTACTAATGCTCTTAACATTTTTACAAAATGTGGTAAGAAATCTCAATTAATGTTTTTCAATGTTGTTCTTTATTCCTATTCTCTTTGGGATTTCAAGATTGCATAATATTGCCAATGTAATCTGTGATGTCATTTACTGCATAAATAACTTGGTTTCGGCCTACATGCTTTGGAAAACTTCTTGAGTCACTCTAATAAATATTATACTCATGACAGGTAGGTACCTCAAGATTGAAATGAGTAAACAAGTAATCATTAACCAAGATAAAAATTATGATGATAGGTATGATAATTATTATACTTACATTCACAGAAAATGCAGAGAAACTTCAGTAGGAGAAGTTCGATGAATTTTTATTTGAATGGCCTGATAACTTGAACTTTTCTCCTAGGTTCGATTACTTTTTAATTTTCACAGAATCGTGAATTCGCGGTTCGCCGAAATAAATTTGACAAAACACAAAGGTGCGGCGTCATACAACACAAGTTCGCACAGCATAATGGTCTTTCAGCATAAAATATCGATAATCGAATTCAAATTTGAAAAATCGTGTTCGTACAACACAATCACATTCAACACAACGGTTACACAGCACAATTTCGTACAACATAATGAACGCACAGCATAACCGATTAATCGAAAAAAACTTCATTGTATAGACTATGGATGTAGGGGAAGTAGGCACACGGGATTTTTCCCAAATCTCTAGTAAAATATCCCACGATATTTTTAAAAAATCCTTTAAAAGTAAATATCGCAAAAGCTTAATAAGACCTGGAACATGTTTATTTTATTAATTATTTAACTAATTTTAAGGGTAATTTAAAAGACAAAATCGAGATGGATACATTAGTCACCGTGGCCGAGTGGGTAACGCACTAGACTTGCACGTACGTTGACCTGAGTTCGATCACCGCAGGACAGGATTTTTTCCACTCATACAGTCATACCTCGTAAGGAAAAATGAGTAGCTTTTTTAATGTGAGAAACGACCTTAAAGATATGGAACCCCAAAATTATAGACATTAAACCCCAGTAAAAATAAATAAAATTAATATTATTCATTTCTGTCGCGTGCGGCACTTATAAAGGGGTATTCACAAACATCTATTCAAATAAACCTCACACAGCCTGAGTGGGGCGGGAATAATAATAATGTGTTTCTTTGTGTTATTATATCACAATTTTAGTGGGTAGCTCAGAATTATAGGAATTTTCCATATCTTTAATAACCCAATATCTTATTTTTGCCTATAATCCCGCCACTGGTCGCTGCTAACATTAAGGACGGAATTAATAGACGTTTTTGTAATACCTCTGTGGCGCTAAGTCACGGATTGCGTACTGTGTAAGATAGGGAAAATCGACACTTATCAACGACTTAAGTTATTAATGTTGTCTATTAATTCCGCCCTAAAGCAGCTAAAATCCTGCTCCGCTGGGGATTGAACCCAGATCACCGTGCGTGCAATGACTAGCGCGCTAACTCACTCGGCCACGGTGACTACTGTGGGGCGGGAATAGTCAGGAACACGAGCATTTGAATTCGAATGGTGACTTATCCGAGTTTTATTTTTTAACTTCATTGCTTAATTTCAGGATCTTTTTTTTTTAATTGAGTTTAATATGGCTTTCAGCTGCATGGTCATATCACACGAGGGTTCACCCTCCATTCGCTCGAAATTCACAAACCAGCAATGCAAATTAACTTCACCCAGCTTCAGTGAGGTCGGGAATAGCCAATATCAGTTGGGTTCTAAATTGAATGGTCACTCACCCATGTCCTAACCTCGCTGCACGTTGCTTAACTTTAGAGACAAAACGAGAACTGGTTTATTCAACGTACCCTCGACGCTAGGGCTACTGGACATCCTCTTCCTAGTCTTCCTAAAAGAAGTCTATCCTATACCTACCGTTTTTGAGATATTTTATTCAGACGGACGGATAGATACACGTCTGAAACCTTGGATTTTGTCTCTGAGGGCACTAAAAGTATTTTGGCACTTAAAACTGACTACCTATCGAAAATTTTGGGTGATTCCCTTACTTTCCTTTCTATAAGATAAGGGTAGTCACGGTTGCCCAGTGGGTTACCGCTCTTGGCTTGCTTGCAGCGTGCACGGTGACCTGGGTTCGATCCCCAGCACGGCAGGATTTTTTCGGGTCTGTACTTGCATGTCCGGGGTCCACTCATACCTCGTGAGGAAACATGAGTAGCTACTTTAATATGAGCAGCGTAGAGTGGCGAAATTATAAGCAGATAAGGATTATACCGGATACGGAAAAGTCCTTTAATTCTGCTCTTTTATTACACATTTATTTAAATTATTATTATAAGATAAGGAAAGTAAAAAAATGACAGAGGTTACCTTCAAGCATTTTATAAATAGATATTATGTATATGAAAAGTGTCCCACCAAAGTTGGACACCTCAAATTACTCGGCTCCTGAAAGATTTTTTGTAAAATAAAAAAATCAAAGGTACGTGCATGTCCTAATTATGCGGTTTCAGTCATGAATTTTTTTATACAGGGAGGTTCAAAAGTCAGAAATTGAGGTGTCAACTTTCGATTTTTAAATGAATCGACATGAATTTTATTTGATAATTTAACTTCTAAATGGTTTCTGAGTACTTTTTCAAACTAAAATATTACATACAGGGTGGGTTTTTTTGACCAATTTTTTCTTCTTCTAAATCTCGAAAAATTCGATTTCGTTTAATTTTTTCGATAACAAGAATAGAAAGTGTTTGTGTAATGAAAACACGCACCTTCAATTGGTAGCAATTTTTTTATACAGGGTGGTTCATAAGTGAAATAATGACTTGATTTTTTTTAAAACCGAGTTATTTTTAAAACCGAGTTTTTTTTTAAAAAAAATGCGGATTAATATCGAAAAACAAAACTAAAGTGTTGTACAGGGTGAGTCATAATTTCTTTGCAACACCCTCTCTATGGGTAGTCAAAGAGACGTAAAATTAAAAATCCATTTTCAATTTTGTGCTTACACCTACCTATTTTTCATTTTAAGTTTTAAAATCATTCAGTGTGGACACCAAATTGAAAATGGCTTAAAAAAATGGCGTTTTTTACTTGTTTTTTTCCCCCGATTCAAAGTCTTCGTTGAATTCTATACAACTTCGAGTACTCACAAGATAGTTTAAGAGAATATCTACAGGTTGGTCCATGCGACAATATTAGTTTAAACACCATAACTTTTTAATTTAAAAAAACCGAAGTTTTGCTTGCATTTTAAGTATTTCTGTTCAATTCTACGACTCTTTTACTGATGCCCACAAACAGTGTGTTGCAAAAAAATTATGTCTCACCCTGTAGGTTTGTTTTTTGATATGACTAACGAAAAATTGGGCGGAGATTCTTAATTCGTAATAAAAAATTAAAAAAAAAACAAGTAATTATTTTACTTATGAACCACCCTGTATGAAAATTCTTGCTGCAAATTGAAAATGCGTGTTTTCATTACACAAACAAAATTCAGGTCGATTCATTAAATCGAAAGTTGACACCTCAATTTCTGACTTATGAACCTCCCTGTATAAAAAAATTCATGACTGAAACCGCATGATTAAAACATGTACCCTTGAATTTTTTATTTTTCAAAAACTCTTTCATGGGCCGGGTAATTTGAGGTGTCCAACTTTGGTGGGACACTCTGTATATCTCGAACTTTTTAGAACCCGTCCCTAATTTACAAGTAAGTAATGTCAACTCGAGTGACATTTGCCCGTATTTCGGGTGAGAGTCGAAGGTTCAGGCGTAAAATGTTTCTACAGCCGAAACGGTAACAGATGGGCAAAATCTGACTCTTGTCGACCCCCCCTCCCCCTCAACCGATCACACTATTGCAAAAAGTCATCAAAGGCATTACCGAAGTTGTGGACTGCCGTCCAGACTTAAGGCTTTCTGGTGTGACGAATGGAAGTATAGTGATGGATAATTGAGGTTCCCGTCTAGAGTCGTCTTTAGCTTGCCCAGTATTGAGGTATTCTACCAAGCAGGATAGACTTATCCTGGTTGAGTTGAGGTCTGCCTCTACTAGGTAGGAGCCTGCGCTGCGGTCGAGTGTTCTTTCCTAGCCGGCCTAAAAACAATAGGTAAAATTCTAAGACCCCAATGAACATGTAACATACTAACTAATAACAATTTTGAAGAATCCGGTCGGGTGCTATCGCTTAACAGACAGACAAACGAAAGCCAAATCGTCCAGTACCCAAGTTAAAACAGAACCTCGTCTCTAGTGAGGTCGCTTATTCCTCATGAGGTATGAGTGGACCCCAGACATCCAAGCAGAAAATTTCTGCGCTGCCGGGAATCGAACCCAGGTCACCCTGCTTGCTAGCCTACTCCACTCGGTCACAGTGACTACTTAATAAAGTATTAAGCAGTGATTCCCATCCTATAATGCTGATGTGCTATAAAATTTCTGAAGATAAGAAAAAGCCCTCATTATTAGTTGGGTTCAATACAAAATCTCTTTCTTTTTATAGACATCTTCAAAATTTTGTCTGCGGCTAAGTCCAATATCTTTGATTTATTCATGCTAAGTGTGCCGCGATGCTAAAAATGTTAAGAACCACTGCTTGGCCATTTTATCTTTCTGGCTGCTCTGGTAACTGTAAAATTGACATTAACAGTGACAGACGAATGAAGTGTCACTGATAATGTCAATTTTACAGTCTAATTAATTGGGAACCAGGTTATTTTCTCCACCTATGAAACGTTGAATACAAAAATGCAACTGTATTTTTATAAGCTATAGGTGGTGGCTGTTTGTTTTGTCTGGGAAATAGAGAACATCAGAATTTTAATTTTTTTTTTTTTTCTTTTATTGTAATAATTAAGTTTACATTGTTTAGAAGTGGGTTAACATGAAACATGGTTGCCTAGACAATCTTAATCAGGGTGTAAATGAATAATAATACAGGTAGGCAGCAGAAGAGCCAGATAGCCGGAGGCAACAGAAGAGCCGGATGGCCGGAGGCAGCAGAAAAGCCAGATGTCCTGAGGCAGCGGGAGTCACTTAAAGATTTGCACAGCAAGTCTCTGAAAGCAAAAAGATAGATAATTATTATTATTAAACACTTAATTGGATATACATAGACATAATTATGTACAGTACAAATAATTATTATAAGAATTAAATAATGGAAACAATAATGGAAAGGAAAAAAATAATTTATACAATAGAGTGGTTTTTTAGGGTCCTTTCAATTATCCAGACTTTTATATAGGACCTTGATTATCCAGCATATGGGCATACCCCTAGTAGACATTAATCCAGATAATGAAGGTTCTACTGTATTGTGAGGTGGAATAGAGAGATAAGTGAAGCGAGTATTATGACTGTGGAATGAAGAGTGTATGAAATGATGAGTGAAGATATGGAGGTGAAGTCTCATTCAAAATTCTCCACAGTAAGCCCAATCTCAGATGTTCTAATCTCTTATCAATTCGTAACCATTGAAGATTTTTTCATTTAGCTGAAACATGATCAAATGACTGAAACACAACACAAGCATTCTGAAATGTTTGAAGTAAATTCCCTTTGATGTTTGACATAGCAGCTCCAGTATTGAATCAAAGGAAATATAAGAGAAGTACATAGGAGCTGTTTTGTCTTGCAGGGCTAAAACCTTTGCAAATGTTTCAGGGAATGAAACTTTTGATACACTTCCTTACCAATTTGAACAGCCTGAGAGTTCCATTGAAGATCTGGATCTAAAAGTATTCCAAGATTTTTCACACAAGAAGACAAAGGAATAGGCTCAGAATTGAAAATGATAGATGGAACTGAGAAACCCAAAGTAAAATCTATAATTCAATTGAATTATAGATTCAATTGAAGTACAATATAACACAAAAAATAAGGGCAAGGACAGGGAATCCTTCTTATACTAAAAAAAATATAGTTATGTAGTGAAAATTAAATGAAAAGAAAAGAAGCAAAGTTTAGATTCGATTATAAGGGAATGGTTTCACTTGTAAAAATCAGGTACATAGTTTATTAATTTTAAACATGAGAGGACATAATACCGTTTTTGTATCAGATTATACTTTGTAGATAGAATTTGACTGGTAGCCAATGCAAACTTTAATTTGGTGTAGCATGGAAATCATGGAAACATAAGGTATAGCTTGACAATTGACAGACCATTTTGATTAATGTTGAATTGGGGTAATGGTGGTTAGAAGTTGAGGGACGGTGAAGAAAAACTAGATGCACGTGGGCTCTTATGGAGGCTGGGCATGAATTCAGGAAGGTTATTCAGACTTGGGACAGTTCATTATGGGGAGATGATAGTCACCAGTGTTTGGGGCATACTAAGAGATGGTGATGATAGGGAAAACAGAAATAACTTGTTGCTTTGGTCTACATAATTTAGGACTCATGGTAATGGAGCTTTGCTGGTGTTTTGATAGTTAGTGGGGGGATGATATCACACTTCAGCATGTTATGATCTGACACACCAGAAAGAGGATACCTGGGTTGTCCTCAGCCATCCTCTAGTTGTGTCAACTATTCCATTGTTGATTAATAGACTTGATGTTTATAAAAATAGATATTTTTACAAGGGTTTTAGATTTATAATTCCAGATTCTTGAATTCCTTATTGATGATGAAAGAAGAAACAATATTGAGAATCTCAGAGGGGAAAAAAATCAATGCAACATGTATTGCAGTGGATTTGAGAATATGGAAATAATGTTAAGTCCCAAGTCCCAGATATCTGGAGGCTCTCCAGAGAAAAGATGAGGGTCAGATGACACAAGCCTTATTTTTTCATTGGGATTTAGTGATACAGGCACAAATAGCACAATGATATGGTAGTGGCAAAGAAGGGAACTGAAATTTTTTGGGATAAACAAGCTTTTAACTAGACAGGCTTGCTGTCTCACAATAGTGATGATCATAAAACCATTCATGCTTATTACATTACTTACTTTACTTTTCATGTCCGGGACAACATATCTTTCATATCTTAGATTGGCCAGGGTAACCAGGGTTAGATCTTGTTGGGTACAGGGTTCATCCAATTGATTACAGACAAGGAGAAGTTCATTTGTCTGCACCTGTCCACAGTGGCAGTCATTATTCTCTTCATATCCCCATTTCTATAGATTACAATAGATTCAATCAAAGGCTGGTGACACTCTAGTTTCCATAGTTCAACCTTGTGGACTTCAGTAATGTGAGTACAGCTGTCGATGCTTGTTGTCGTTCAAATAAAACTTCTCTTATTACATTGATATTATTTTTTTATTAAATAAATTTCCAATCCTTTGATTGTTAGTTCACGGTATTTTAATAATACACTACTCTTAACTACAAAAAACGAAAGTTAGAAAGTAAAAAATAATAAAAATTGAGTTAAGGTTTTTCCATTATTCCACCCTGCAAAATTCCCTATTTCATAGATAAAATTTCTCTATTCTCTTCTGAAGGGAAACTTTTGAGCTCTGGGTGGGGAAATGGAAAGAGTTTCATGGATTTTAACCATTTCAAACGTTCGTACAACACAATTTCGCAGGACATAATGTTCTTTCAACACAAATTCACCCAGCATAACGGTCGCACAGCACAATCGATTTCGATTATTATGCTGTATGAACTTGTGTTGAACGAACGCACACCAACACAAAATTTAAAAATAATCAAATCTAAAAACTCACAAGTCACATTTCAAAATCTGTTGGAGATGAACAGATGTCTCTGTATTAAGCACATGGAAGCCCATAGATGTAAGTTGTAAGTAATGAAATAGAAATATCGCGGAAAAAGTGGTCTAATTTACAAGGGCTAGGTATAGAACAAGAAGTTATTTTCAGGTCAAATATACCCCTTTGAAAAGATAAATTAATAAAATTTTGATGGTCAGTTTTCAGGGTCCCTAGAGCCTAATTCTAAAGTTTCAGCCATTTACTGGTATTTACATATTATATCATGACGGGGTTTTCTTTACTCAGTCATATCATGAGGGGAGTTTTACCCTCAATTGCTGGAAACTCACAAATCAACAACTAAATTAACCTCACTCAGCCTGAGTGCCGCCGGAAAATCCGGAAATAGACAGCATCACGAGGGTTCGAATAGTCACCCATTAGAGACCGGACTTTTTCACTCAACTTCCACTCCATTGTTTATTATCCTCCATGGATTGAACAGATTTCTGCGATTTCCGTATCTTTCAAGGACTCACGCGTTCTACTATTCATATATTGACCGGAAAAATTCGTTTTTTTGATCACGTTAAAAAGTTTTAGTTAATGTGAAAGTTTGTCGTTTTGGTTGAAATACTTGTGTTTTTGGATCTTTAAATAGAACTAGATCATTCTTTCTTACTCTTCTCTCCATAACTCGCCAAAACCAAGGACTTTTCGGTGAGTAAATCAGCCAGAATATTCATTGAGCTCAAGTTCACTCTAAAGTATTGATGACGTAACGCAATTCGCGACCTCATCATATCAGCTGATATTTGGGAGGGGTTGGGAGGTTCCTCACACTTTTATTTGGGACTTGGGAGTATTGATAAGATAATTTTGATATTCGGTTTGCTTCCCAAGTTTACTTCAGGATTTGTGTTTTTAGTTAAAGTGAAGATAAGTTTGTAACTCTAAAACCATCAGATAAATATCAAGAAAGTCTATACCGCAAGCTAAGCAGCCAGGTAACCACAAAATATCAACATGTCAACAGCATTAGGAAAAATGGTGGATGAAGATAGAGAAGGTAGATTTGGGTTTGTGTATGCAGTATCAGGTCCTGTGGTAACAGCAGAGAAAATGTCAGGGTCTGCTATGTACGAGCTGGTTCGAGTAGGTTACTTTGAACTGGTGGGTGAAATCATCCGGCTGGAGGGTGATATGGCCACCATCCAAGTGTATGAAGAAACATCGGGTGTAACTGTTGGTGACCCTGTGTTGAGGACAGGCAAACCCTTATCTGTAGAGCTTGGTCCTGGTATCCTGGGCAGTATTTTTGATGGTATCCAACGTCCACTGAAGGACATTTGTGAGTTGTCTCAGAGCATTTACATCCCAAAAGGAGTTAACATTCCTGCCTTGAACAGAGATGTTAGCTGGGAGTTCAATCCAATGAACTTAAAGATTGGTAGTCACATGACCGGTGGAGATCAGTATGGTATTGTACATGAGAATACACTTGTTAAACATAAAATGATCATGCCACCCAAAGCAAAGGGAACTGTAACATACATTGCTCCAGCTGGTAATTACAAGGTAGATGAAGTTGTTATTGAAACTGAATTTGATGGAGAAAAGAGTAAATACACTATGGTTCAAGTATGGCCTGTACGTCAACCTCGCCCTGTCACCGAAAAACTCCCTGCAAATTACCCCCTTCTAACAGGTCAACGAGTCCTTGATTCTCTGTTTCCTTGTGTTCTTGGAGGAACAACTGCCATTCCTGGTGCCTTTGGCTGTGGTAAAACTGTCATCTCACAAGCTTTATCTAAGTATTCCAATTCTGATGTGATTGTCTATGTAGGATGTGGTGAACGAGGTAATGAAATGGCAGAAGTATTGAGAGATTTCCCTGAACTTTCAATTGAGGTGGATGGAGTCACAGAATCCATCATGAAACGTACCACCTTGGTAGCCAACACATCAAACATGCCTGTAGCTGCTCGAGAAGCTTCTATTTACACTGGTATCACACTGTCTGAGTACTTCAGGGACATGGGTTACAATGTGTCTATGATGGCTGACTCCACGTCACGATGGGCTGAGGCTTTGAGAGAAATCTCAGGACGTCTAGCTGAGATGCCTGCTGACAGTGGGTATCCTGCTTACCTGGGTGCAAGACTTGCCTCCTTCTATGAGCGTGCTGGTAGAGTTAAGTGTTTGGGTAACCCAGACAGAGAGGGTTCTGTTAGTATTGTGGGTGCTGTGTCTCCCCCTGGTGGTGATTTCTCAGACCCTGTCACTTCAGCAACATTGGGTATTGTTCAAGTGTTCTGGGGTCTTGACAAAAAACTTGCTCAGAGGAAACATTTTCCATCCATCAACTGGCTCATTTCCTACAGTAAGTACATGAGAGCCCTGGATGATTTCTATGAAAAAAACCACCCTGAGTTTGTACCCCTCAGAACAAAAGTAAAAGAAATTCTTCAAGAAGAAGAAGATTTGTCAGAAATTGTGCAACTGGTTGGTAAGGCATCCCTGGCTGAATCTGATAAGATCACTTTGGAAGTTGCCAAACTGCTGAAAGATGATTTCCTCCAACAAAACAGTTACTCCCCCTATGACAGGTTCTGTCCCTTCTACAAAACTGTTGGTATGTTGCGTAATACTATAGCTTTCTATGATATGTCCCGTCATGCAGTTGAGTCTACTGCCCAATCAGAAAACAAGATCACATGGTCTGTGATAAGGGACAGTATGAACAACATCCTGTATCAACTTTCGTCCATGAAATTCAAAGACCCAGTCAAGGATGGTGAAGCTAAAATAAGAGCAGACTTTGATCAACTCTATGAAGACATTCAGCAAGCATTCCGTAACTTAGAAGACTAATGTCTCTTTGTGTAGCTCTTGTTTATATTTTGTTCTGTTATATTCTTGTTATCACTATTGTTTTGTTTTTATCATTATTCTTTCATATTTTTTAGAATTGATATGTCAGTGACAATAATATCCTGGGGTCCCATGCCTTCCCTATCATCAAAGAAGTCATGCTGTGTTGTGTTATTACCATCCTTATTATTTATCACTCATTCTATTATCATTTACATCTGCCAGTTGTTTTTACATATTATATATAAACTTACATAGAAACAGAACTTTTAAAATAAGAACAAACAATACCAAGTTCAATGTTACCCTTATTTGTTGCTATTTCATTACATATTTAGAATGTTGTGAAAATGTCTCCTTCTTTGTTCTGTCATCCTTCAGAGTAAGTTTTACCATACTATTATCATGCAATCATGCAGTGTCAACACTTGAATGTTATATTGTGATATACTTGTTTCACTGGTCAAATCATAAGTCTCTTGAATATGTCTGCATTCTCCACTAGAACTACCTTAAGTTTAACGATTTTATACCATTGGATTTTGATTTCTTTTAAATCTGATTGATGATCTAGGTATTCTAGGTACTAGATTAAAATCAATTATCTTTTCTTGAATTCATGGGCCATCTATTTTCTAGTAAAAAATATCAAAACACTACAATGTCTGCCATAAATAATTTTTTTTGCAATAGTTAAGAGCTGGTTTAAAATAAGTGGCAAACAAATGAATGAGGTATGAGAGTAGGTTCTGGAGTAATTAACAGATGAAAAAGTTACATTTTCAATCAACTTTCATAGAATCAGGTAGAACTATAATAATATGTGTTTCTTTCTATGCTAATTGAAGTTGAAATTAATCAAACCCTATTTTTATATCAAAATTATTTCATATAAATATACCATTACTTAAATTTGTTGTTTTCTTTCAAGTTATATTTTATAAACAATTTTAAGCATTTATCGTGTGAATATTTAACAAGACAGTAATATTTTCACTAGCTAAGTAAGGAGAAAAATATTTTGGCCTCTTTCATTTGTTCAAAATAACTGTTGCATATTTTGATTAATTAGCTTTCTAAACTATTTGTAGTCTGATGCAAAGTATTAGATTTAATTTATTTTTGAATTATTTATAAAAAATTAGTAGTAAGACTTACCACTAAGTTCAATATTATTTTATTGAGAAAAATTTGGTAATGTCTTGGTGAAGCTATTTTGCTTCAGTATCCTCATCAGTTAAATATTTCCATGCTATTTTTAAAACTTTACTGTTCTCCAACATAATTTTATTTAAAGGTATAAGTAAGTTAATTTAATTATTCTTACACCTCATGGGCCTACAAAGACCATTTTGCCATTTTCCATAAGCATCTTTATTATTCAATCAACTATTGTTTACAATGCATACCCCTACATAATATAGATTTTAAACTAATACCTATATTTATTGAATCTATACCTAGTTAACTTCTGCATTAGGTTTTGAGAAGCCAAGATAATAAAATTATAAATGCATTTATACCTTCATTTTTTGTAAATTAGATATTTACCTTACAACTGAAGATATACCTACTATGAAAGGGGCATTTCTTCCATTATTTTGAAAAATTTCCAAGAGATGAAGTTATTGTTTAACTTAATATCACTATAATAATAGATCCTGATTGTTCAATACCTTATCAAAGCACACTAGTTATAGTAAGTTAATAGTATAGGTACCTAGAACCATTGTCAAAAGTTTTAGCAATGTTAATGGTGAGAAATTTTTAAATGAAAATTAATGAAGAATTCCATGCATTCCTGTGTAAATAATAACTTAGTTTTAATCATTCTATTTTATTTTAAAAAATATTTAGAAATTATTTCATAGTAATTGAGTTATATTTAGAAAGTAAACAATATTCTTTTAGAATTAAAAATAAACACATTATTTGAATGTCATGTTTTAAATTACAGAATCTCCTTATTTTGTTATCATGTTTTTAAGAAGGATATTAAAGACAGGGATTCCCCCAAAGAAATCAATCTATAAAATTTCAAAATAATTATTTAAATCCAAACTGTCATTTTTTTACCTCTCAATTTTCTGTTTATACTGATTTAATGTCTCAACATATCTAAGGTTGATTTCTATTATTTCCTCATGGGCTTCTCAAAGCGACTTTCGCCTGACTCTCCTTCTCCTGTTCATTATGAATCCCCCAATTTTTGGTTTTTATCAAAACAAAAATGCCTAGAAAATTTCAACTATATAAGAGTTAGGTCAAATTTAATGGAAATAAGTATATGGAGATAAATGGAACAACACCAAGTGGGTGGATAATTCTGCCGGTGAAAGTACATAAGAGAGAACAATTACATATTTAATATCATAAAGAAGATAAACCCGGGGTGTGTTTAATACAAAAGAACAATGATTATTATGTTTTAAAAAATAATAAATTTACAAAGTCAAAAGCTATCAGAAAAATCGTCTTTCACATATCCCCCTATTACTTTCCATAAATCCTATAAAGAAGTATCTAGAATATATCGGCCGGAATCAGTGGCAAAAAGCGTATTAGGTCCGAATTTATTAATGATGCTAAAGCAGGTACTGTTTTTATACCACAAATTACATATTATTACCCATTTAAAAATATCAACTGTCAATTTTCCCATGTACAGAATCTATCACGAGGAACGGACCCGATAAAACATGACATACGCAATCTTAATATATAAAATCCATTTACATTCATTCATAATCAACGCAGCTTCGAACAGGCTGGGCCAAATGATTCTAAATTTAGCGCAGAGTCTCCTTTGGGTATGCAGGTGTGTACCTACTGAGAAATGAGTTTTAAAAACCCCGGCGATATAGTGCCGGTTTTCTGTTAGAAGGTTGGTAGATATTTTTTATTTATTAATAATTTTCGGGTCTTCAAGAGGTAAAAGCCACCAGTTCTACATTATTATGTCAGTGAATACCGTAGGATGAAATAGCACCTTACCCTTTCTGGCCTCCCCTGTGTCTTACAATGAGAACCTATAAATTAAGTGTTACACCCTTCTCTACCGTCTTGATCATCTGATTCCCTCGCCCAGTAACAAATTGACTACAGCGCGTGCCTTGTTTCTCACTAACACTGATTCTCAGCAGTCAAATGAATAGATAACGTCTCAAGCAAGACAAGACTAACTTGTATAAAATCAACAACAATAATAGTATGTAGTAGTAGACCTTAGTTATACAGACTGAAAAGTCTCTCAATCTAGAAATGAAATTATATTTAAACGGGGTTTTAGTGGTTTTACCCATGGTTTGTACTGTGTACTCACTCATTTTTTGATATCAAAGACGACGATACGACGGCAAATTTTGAATACTTCATTAAAAATACTAGTTGCGGGCTTTTGGTAGGTCATACACTCATACAGTACCAAGAATTCCATCTACCAGCTTTCCGCCCTCTTCCCGGTTTTGGGCGAACATTATCTACGCTTTCTCTAGGTTCTCTTAAATTTAAATTGAACCACTTATTACTCCCACTGATCCATCTTTTACATAGTAGATGGTAGCAATAAGCAGAAAATATTAATTCAACAGATTTTTGTACATTTTAAGTTTTTTTCTAATACTATCTCCAGTAAGAAGACGGTATACATGGAAAGCTCCGGGGGACAGAGCAAGATATCAAATAGATTACATCCTTGTAAAGAATAAATACAAAAACCAAATAAAATCTTGTCATGCCTACCCCGGATTTCACATGGATACCGATCATAACCTAGTAATGGCTAAATGTAAAATTTTCTACAAAAAGAGACATCTCACAAAAGTGAAAAAATGGTGTCTAGAAAACTTAAAAGAAGATGTGAAGATAGAATTATTTAAAGAAGAATTAGAACATTGTAACACAGAAGCCAAAACCTGGGAAGAAATAAGAGAAAATATTGTTAAAGTAGCTGATAACGTGATTGGTAAGAATAAGCTAGAACCAAGAAAACCTTGGATGACAAAAGAAATACTAGATATGATTATAACACGAAACAAATTGAGAAACACGAACAATACAGAATATAAGAAAGTAAAAAATGAAGTAACAACAAAATGTCGTGAAGCTAAAGAAAGATGGTTGGAAGAAAACATTAAAGAAATAGAAGTTGATATCCTAGTAAACAATACAAGTAAAGCCTACAACAAAGTGAAGAACTTTCAATACAAACCTAAAACAAGAAGTAACATTGTACGAGATAAAGACGGTAAAGTTTTATTTGAAAATAACAAAGTTGTTGAAAGATGGAAAGAATATATAGAAGAACTGTACAAAGGTGAAGAAATAGGAAATGAAGAAGACTACATAGAAAGTGATGTAAATATTGATGAAGATCTTAAAGGTCCCGAAATACTTTGGAGTGAGTTTAATAAATCTCTTAAAGAACTAAAGAATAAGAAAGCTACAGGAATTGACAACATTCCAGCAGAACTCTTGAAAAATATTGATGATCGAACTAAAAAACTATTATTTGAATTAATTAAAAAGTGCTACAATGATGGAATCCTGCCGAATGACTTTGTAAAAAGCAAAACAATAACATTACCTAAAAAAAGTAATGCATCAGATTGTGGGAATTATAGAACCATAGCGCTCTTATCGCATTCATCTAAGATACTTCTTAACATCATAAAGTACAGATTAAGGAACAAAATAGAACAAAATCTAGGCGAAGACCAGTTTGGTTTTAGAAAAGGTCGTGGAACAAGAGAAGCTATACTTGCATTAAATCAGATATTAGAAAGAAGGCTAGAACTAGATAAAGATACTTATGCTTCATTCATAGATCTAGAAAAAGCATTTGATAAAGTAAACTGGAAATTACTGTTCAAAACACTTAGAGAAAGAGGAATAGACTGGAGAGACAGAAGATTCATTTTCAACTTATATAAAAATCAAGAAACAGAAATAGAAATAAATGGAACAAAACAAGTAGCCAAGATCGCACAAGGAGTTAGGCAAGGATGCCCATTATCCCCCTACCTATTCAATATATTTATAGAAGATAGTATCAACAGAATGAAAGAAATGACAGCTGGAATCAAAATCAATGGACGGCAAGTTCACTCAATTCGCTTTGCCGATGATATAGTTATACTATCTGAATCAGAAAATGAAATGAACAATATGTTGAAAGTACTAGCAAACTCCTTAGAACAATATAAACTTAAGATCAATGTACGAAAAACAAAAACCATGCTGATAACAAAGAGAAAAATAGATCAAATCAATATAAATGTAGAACTCAACAACATCCCCGTCGAACGAGTCAAAGAATTTTGCTATCTTGGATGTACTGTTACTTGGAACAACAAATCAAACACTGAAATCAGAAAAAGAATAGCCCTTGCAAAACAAGCATTCCAAAATAAAAATCAATTGCTTACTAATAAACATCTAAACATGGAAACTAGAAAAAGATTTATAAAAACATTTGTATGGAGTATACTATTATATGGAAGTGAGACTTGGACAATTGATGAACAGGACAGAAAGAGACTGGAGGCGGCGGAAATGTGGATGTGGAGAAGAATGACAAAGACAAGATGGATAGAGAAGAAGACGAATGAGAAAGTGCTAGAAGAAGTGAAAGAAAGAAGACAGTTGATGGAAACAATAGACAGAAGAAAAATAAAATTGATTGGTCACCTCATCAGACATAATGATTTTATTACAAATATAATTGAAGGAAAAGTTTCAGGAACAAAGCCCAGAGGAAGACCAAGAAAACAGTACTTCCAAGATATTCAGAAGTCCATGAGATGTTTATCTTTCTCGGAAATGAAGAGGCTGGCAAGTGATAGAGAAGAATGGCTTCAACGACAAGGCTCTGCCTTTAGAAATTGATGATGATGATCTTTAAATAATTTATCGTCGTTAACTGGACTATACCTCCTAAATGTCAATTTTCGATTCTTAGGTTTTGGTATTTCTAGGTTTTTGGGAGGGGGGTTTTTTCTCTGAAAAATTCACAGTTTTCCAAAAAGGAGTCCCGTTAACAACGATATTGAAGGTAAAATTTACTTAGCGACCGACCATATTCTGGGCCTGCTGTGCTCGTCAGCAAAGTGCCGTAAATAGTGCCAGGACATGCTCCCCGTTTCTACGGGGGACGGGGGGCGTGTTGCAATTTTTTTCTTTCCTTTACCTACCTTGTTCGCCCTTACATTGTGAGAAGAATTTATTGATCTTCTACTTTTTCAGTTTAGTCATTTTCAAACCGCGTTAGTGAGTGAGAATTATATGCTCGGAGTGGAGTAGCACGCTAAGCTTGCACCCAAGGCAACCTGGGTTCGATCCCCAGCAGGGTAGAATTTTTTCTGCTCTGTACTTGGATGTCCGGTGGGGTCCACTCATACCTCGTGAGGAAAAATGAGCACTTATACTTGTATGAATAACGACCAGTGGCGGTATTAGCAGAGTATAATGAATAACGATTAATATGAAGAAGGCTCTTATAGTAATGCTACGCTACGCACAAAAGTTGTGAAGAGGTCTTGTGCTTCACTACAAAGAAATCATATTTTAACTTGTATTGTCGAGGCTTTCTGTTTTATGAACATGCAGTTGAAAAAGCGACGTTAAAAAATATCACTTGATCTAAGGACTTCATTTCATTCAAAATATCGTTTGTATTCCTTTACTTGTGTCTTTTGACAACTAACTGTAACAAAATCGAACACCTCGGCCGAGGTGTGAAGAACACCTTTACAAATAAAGAGACGTATTATAAATATACACAACATAACGTAGATTTTTTTGGAAGTTTGTTCATAGCCACAGTAATAAGAGTTGGTTTACTTAGTAATTAGAATGTCGTTACGAGATTAGTCTATCTTTTGCCTTCAGAAGACCTTACCATAGTCCCATGAATAAGAAGTTTCACAAGAATGTCATACCCGCTGCAGCCTGTGGTAAAGGTTTCATCGGAATTCATATTGGTAAGTTCTGACTTTTATTATTATTATAGTATGCTTTATTAGGTAGAACAAAAATATAAACAGTAAAATACAACGTAATTATAAATATATATATTTTTTTAAAGTGAGCAAAGAAACAACAACAAAAAAGAGAAAGAAGCTAAAGTCCTACCTAAAGGGCGAGGTTATTGCCTGTTGCAATCTCTTCCACCGAAACCTTTTTTCTTCATTACTTACTAATTCATTTATTATTATTTGAGTGTTAATAAATTTTCCTTAATTTAAGGGTTTATTCCTCCCTATTATTATATTTTTTAATCGCCGAAGTAACGAGAAATCGGTTCCGGGGCAAGAATAGAGAAACTACCGAAAGATGGGCGGATTTTAGAGGGTAAAAAACCCTTTCACATCAGGCTCGTAATCTGAATCAACGCCTGTGTTTGGAGCAATTTGCAATTTTTCCCAAAAAAAAAAAAAAAATGTACTACGAGTAGGTATATTATTATGAATTTATCCATCTATCAAAAAATACAAAGGAAACCACACGCTTAGTGCACCCGATTATCTTCATGTATGCATGTAGGTAAGGTAACTAGGCACAGATTCTAGTGGTGATTCCGAGATCAATTTTCTTCAGAATAAATATAATACATACAGTATTATTATACATTTAGTAGCTCCTAATTACCTGTACCCTTATCTGAATGAATTTCACAATTCTTTGCTTCCAGGAGCTGGTAAATACAACACCAAAAAATACCCTGCTTTCAAGAGTATTTTAGACTTGGCTTGTCATGAAGTAAGTACAATAGTACATACACTTCACTGAACTACTATATATTATGTCCTACTAATCTATTCTTTCTACTTGTAAAAGTTAAATCCAATAATTAATTAAGATTGATCAATAAATCTCCATGATGACTATACATATAGTTGACTATACCTACCTAAGAAACTGGAATTTTGCACAAAGGTTTTTCTTGGTGTCTAGATGTGCAAAGATAAAAGATGTTTGTAATTTTCCAAGGGTACGCCAAGCACGCCAGGGACGATAATTTTGTGGCGACTATGTGACGGGATTGAGCTAGTAATTCCATATTTTTCCTGTGGTATTCTTTATTCTTATAAAATTTGTTTCTGTCTGCAGGCAATCAAAGTGCTGCGCAGTGGGGGGTCAGCTCTGAGGGCAGTCACTGTTGCCACGTCCGTTCTGGAGGACTCTAAGTTAACTAACGCTGGCTGTGGCTCGAATCTAACCTGGGATGGAGAGGTTGAGTGCGACGCAGGCCTAATGGACGGATCCAAGGGTCATTTTGGGGCTGTGGGTAAGTAGTATACATTTTTTCACGACATTGAGCGATGGATATAATTTTTTATTGGTAATGGTCTGGGAGCAGAAGAGAATTTTCTTGTAATATAATCATTAAAGGTTTGACCTACTATGTAGGTATGATGCAAAAATGCTAAGGGATAAAGTAAAAGTAAAGGGTAGGTGAATTTTCTTCGAAAAGTCTGCTCGTAACGGGGATCGAACTTGGGATCTCTGGACTATGGGTAGTAGTCACAACCGTTACGCCACGGAGGCTACCTAATTCGAGTTATGACTTAGGGAAATCTATAGGTCGATTTCAATTTAGAAGAAATAAAAAATTGGATTGTGAATTTCACTTGAATTCCTTCAAGTGAATTGTTTTACTTGAGTTATTTATTTTTCACTTTAAGACCACTTTATGTATGTGCCTTAAAACCGGAGAGGCTGTCTGAGCTACAAAATAAATATAGCCACAAAAAGGGATATGGGGCACTTCCTATTCTTAGATTCACATTATTTCTGAAACATACTGTATAGACGTAGTTTATTTTGTTTATCTCATTGTCCACCTTGTTTTTGTTGCAGGAGCGTTGCCACAGGTCCGCAACCCGATACAGGTTGCCTATCGCCTGTGTCAGGATCAGTCCCGCCCGAACAATGGCCTGCTTCGGCCCTGCCTGCTGGTGGGACCAGGTGCCCTGGCCTATGCTAGGGAAGTGACTGTTTCCGAGATATACCCATCGGGTGCGAGCATGATATGTCCAGCTTCCAGGCGACGGTATGACAGAAATAAGGCGCGGGCAGTACAACTGATGCAAAGTGATCTGGACAGTCCTGTAGACCAAAGCGTGGTTGATGCTCAATCAAGTTCTCACTCTGTTGATGCCTCTGGTCAAGACGTTTCTGTCGCCATCAAGCGTGTTGCTGTAGATATTAAAGGTAACTTTTTACATTTACTAAATCAATGTTGTGCTAAGGGCGTACAAGAAAACCAATTGAGAAGAATCTTTACTATCTAGAGACCAAATGAGATACTAAAATATTTAATCAAAATGTCCAGCCGTTTAGGGAATCAAAGAATTGTTGATGTGTGGTCATTACAATATATTACAAAAAGTAACAAAGGTGGGCCTATGAAACTACTAACGATTTTTCAAGATCATTCATTCAAGACGGAGTTTTTATCTCCATTTGCTGGGAACTCACAAAGCATCTTTTCTTACCACATTATCCTCACACAGCCTGGGTTCGAATCAGGGATACATCAAGTTCTAACATCTCTGGACGTTCCTAGACGTAAGAGATCTTACGAGAACTGGCGTATTCAATTTTTTTTTTTTTTTTTTTTTTTTTTTTTTTTTTTTTTTTAAGTGGGGTTTAACGTCGCTTTCAACTGCCATGGTCATATCACGACGGGGGTTTTACCCTCCATTCGCAGGAAACTCACAAACCTGCTACTCACATTGACCTCACCCAGCCTGAGTGGGGCCGGGAAAAGCCAGCGTCACGAGAATTAGAATTTGAATGGTCACCCATCCAAGTCTTAACCTCGCTGGATGTCGCTTAACTTCGGTGTTCTGAAGGGAACCGGTGTATTCAACATGCCATCGACGCTGGCGCGTATTCAATTGATGTTGACTTTACTCACGCTAAACTCACTCAAATTTCAATTTGGTGAGATGATATTGCCTATAGCATCTTCTTCAAAAAATTTAAGTATAGGTGCATATTCTCATCAAAATTAGGTAGGTACCATAACTTTACTCGTATGCAATGAATTCGCTAATGTCTGATTCCGATTAATTACAGATGGAGATACTGTGGTTATTAAACGGAAAAAGTTACCATCTGAAGAAGAAGATAGCAATTCGACCACACACAAAGGCGTCACACTCATAAAAAATGAAAAGCAAATACAAGAGATAGCAAATAAAGTCACAAAGAAAGAAATTGATAAACCCCTAAAAAAGAAAGTAAAGGATCAAAAAGAAATTTGCCAAAATGAGTCATTTTCGAAGGATTTAGTGAGCAGAAAAGAAGGAATGAGTACTCAAGATCTAGGAGGCAATGAAGATAACGAGAAAGCAAAAGATAAAGGCTACACACAAATGAAGTCTCGGAAGGATCTGGATTGCTCACTAGATCAACATAAGGACAAGAAAACCTTGGAAGAGGAAGAAATGCTGTTAGATACTGTGGGAGCAGTGTGCGTTGATATGAAGGGAAACCTTGCTTCCTCTTGCTCTAGCGGGGGGATCATTCTCAAGCGATCCGGACGTTTAGGACAAGTGAGATTTCTCCGGTCCTAATTTTTGTTGAGAATCATGAGTGTACGAGTAAAAAAACTGCCTCAATTCTCAGTAAGGTTTATCAGGGTACCCAACTTGCCATCTGGCTCAATAATAATCATAGATTTAAAAACAGTAAATAGGTAAAGAACTCCCCATGCTCTCTGGGTATCTCATGTGAAGCACTTCCTTAATAGAAAATGGCGGAAACCATATGCTCTTAGCATGGTGTCCGTCATTTTCTATTGAGGCAGTTGTATGCTAATTCCTATGCAGAAGGGGTGCTTTCTAATTCTATGATGATAATATCTTTCTCATGACTATATTTTTTAGACAACAGCGTCACCGTCGATGGTAAGTTGAGAATACCCATCAGTTCTATGAAGTTAGGCAACGTCCAGCAAGGTAAAGACTTAGAGGGTGACCTCATGTTTGAACCTTCGTGGTGCTAGCTTTATTTCCGGCCCAACACAGGCTAAATGAGGTTATCAGATTTTCAATTTTCTTCTAAACGGTGGGTAAAACTGAGCTCTTAAATAAACTCGATTTTAAAGAAACGAGAAATAAAATCAACTTTTTCCTTAGTTAACGTTTTATGAATAAAAAATTTTTCTCAGAAAAATACCCAGCTGGATAGAAATTTAATAAAAAATATCTCTTTTTTTATCTGTCAAGTAAAGTTATGCATGATAATAATGTAGGTATCAGTAAAATTGCTGATAGGTTGCTGTACGACTGAATCTTAGGTATGGTCATTAATTTCTTTAACGCCTTGAGCTATGGCTTGATTTAGGCATTTCTAATTTCTTGATTTAGGCAATTTCTATTTAGGTATGTACTTGTAGGAAAAAACTAGGTATTATATTTTTATGTATCATTACTGCTCTCAGGCTTGTATCCGGGGAGCTGGCTGTTGGGCCCAGAATCCTGACCTCGAGAGCCTCAAGTACGGCCTGGCTGTGTGCACATCGGGGCCCGGGGAGTTCCTCATCCAAACCTCTATTGCCCAGGAAGTGGCTCGCGCTTTCCGTGAGAAATCTTTACCCGGCCCTGAGAAAGAGGAGTCAGTCTCCTGTCTCAACTCTGCCCTGCTTGAGAAAGCTATACGCGAGAGGTTCCTAGGTACGTGGCGATGGCGCGATCTTTTGGATTGATAAGGCGGAGGACTTATAACTTAGTAGCTCGAATCCCAAGTTTAAATCACGAAAGCGATTAACACATAGGTACTCGTATGATACACCTTTCCAAAATATTTAGGGCCAAATTATGAAATAAGATTAAAACCAAGGTATGGACAGACCGGGATCCGTTGGTTGGAATCCCACCCAGTGCATGAATTTTTCCTCATATTTTGAGTTTGTGACCATCTAATAATAAGACTCTGGGGGTCAGGTGGTAAACAATGCTTTAAGCACTGACCTCGTCTGGTGGATACCTTCCACTAAAGAGTGTTATTGTTAGAGGTGTTTGGTCCGACTTATAATTATTTCATGTTCTTACAGAATCTCCATTTTTGCGAGAGGTGGAACTTCCCAAGCTAGCGGGGTTTCTTCTGCTCCTCACTTCGCCAGCTGATGGTCCTGAGGAATTTCTATGGGCACATACAAGTCCCTCATTTGGGGTCGGCTACATGAGCACTCAGGACACAAGGACCCATGTAAGTATATCAGTATAGTATAAACAGAAAAGTGAGAAGTTGTACTAGATGTACATGAATATCAGAACATACCTGGCCAGCTGTTTCGAGCTTATTTGCTCTCATCAGCAGGTAATAGTTCTGAATATCCATGCCATCAACTAACCTCTCTATTTTAATCCTTAGTTGTAGATAATTAACAGACAAAATCGGACTCACAAGTTCAAGCTTACATGCCATTGCCCCATTTAAAACAAAACGCTAAATCTAGACCTTAGTCCACAGAGTTACGAGTATAACAAAAACTTATTTATCTACCAACACCATTACATTAAAAATCGGGTGTATTATTATTATTATTATTTAACACTTTATTGGTCAACTACATAATACATTCAACAAAATAAGACATGAAAGAACACAATAGAATATGTAGTGAACCAAGGGGCGAGGTTAAAGCCTGTGGCTTTCTCTTCCACCGAACCCCATTTCGTGTACCGTTCAGTCCGGTCACGAGGTAATTATGAGCGTCCAAGTGAAAAGTTAGAGGTCACACACACCCTAGGTCTTTTTCTCTAAAATCGGGTGGTTTGAATTTAAAATGGAACCTATAACACGTTTCCAACAAAAAAATTCGTTCGAATCCGTTTATAATAGTTTCTGAATAGCGCGTTGAGAGGAATGAAAATTGTATAGTAGTGCTTTATTTAGACTGTCGACTGTCGGCTCGAGACAGGAAGTCCCATTATGCCAGACAGACAAGTCCAGAAATATGATTTTTTTTTAAAGCAAAAAATATAATAATTATTATTATACAAAAAAGGACCACAGCCTAGTACTTCCGATATCTAATGTTAGATATTCTCGGAAGTAAAATGTCAAAGCAGTTCCCCGAAACCATAAGGAGAGCTGCACGCGACTACTACAAAAAAGGTTCAACTATGCCTTAAAACGAATGTAGTTCACGATTTTAATAACGACACATATAATTTTCCTCCCGTATCAGCTGCTGTCTTCAAAATAATCGAGAATTATATTTTTTTATATACATAAATACATATAGATTTAATGTCTTATTGGTTTCAGACTAGAATGAGCTCTCTGCCAAGCGAGTGTGTTCCTGGAATGTCAATCAATGTGGAGTCTACACGTTGCTAGGCATGACACAGAAATTGTCTGGACAGGAAATAATACATATCTGGCGTAGTAGCTTAGACCTCAACAGACCTTAACTCTTTGACTGCCAGAGCTAATCTTGACATGGTGTGGGAAAGTGTACTGGCAGAACTCGAGTTGTGCCATGGCAGTCAAAGAGTTAAATCAAAAGCACTATTGTACCGATTAGCTCTAATCTTAACTCATAATCTTCATTTTGAAGTAAAACATCGGTGGCCAAGGTGCTAGTCTAGTAATTCAGGTAGCGTGGGGGATGTTGTATCGAATCCCACCCAATGCAGAATTTATGCCTTATTCGAGATTTTGACTACATAATAATGGCACCAATAAAACTGCTGTAATAAAGGGACTGGTTGGACAGTATAATTTTAATAAGAGTTTTATTATGTTTGTCTTGAAATAAACTCTTTCGTTGAGATAAAAAATGTACTATAGGTACAAAACAGATTAATGATGTTGTTTAGACTGTGAGAGTAAAAGAATTCAAATCTATTGCAAGATATACATAAATTAGAGCAACTACCTACGGTTAGCAACGCCTATACTACAAGAAAAACAGCATGTATTTTCCCAATATCACAGAGCAAAATTGTGTGGATACATACCTAACCATCAAAAAAGTTTTCATATTTGTGTTAATGCTGGGGGACGTTTACCAGATACGGTGCTAGCTGTCAAGGCAAATCATTGGAGCCCTGAACAGGATTGGCATTAGTTTTTTTTTTTTTAATGAGCCTTGTTACATTTTACGTCAAACAGTGGAGCTTTGAAAATTGCTTTTTGCAAGTTCTGAATACACGAAACGAAATGAAGTGATAAAGATGTCCAAAGCCCAGACTCTTTCGTGTCCGTTTTTCGTGATTTTGATAGTGCTAATGGCTTTTTCTGGTCTAGATTTTTACTATAGAAAGAGTCATTCACTACCCCCCCCCCCCCCCCCCATTTGCAAGAGATCCATTAGATTATTTGTTGCCAGACTTATTAACTATTCTTCTCATATTGTGGCCCTTTCCAGGAGAGGTGATGTTAAAATGATTAACTGAGACAGCTGGCAAATATGACCCACGTTGCATGACCATTTTATTTCTCAGGTGTCCTGAGAGTTGGGTCGGTATCAAAGTACTAATTGGTTCATCTTAGAGCACTAACTTCTTTCAATAAGGATTTTGTTTTAAGAATATGCCTGGGCTCTTGAAATTTTAAATTTCCCTCTAAGTGCAGTCAAACCTGGATACAAGAGATCCAGGTTTAAAGAGAGTGTTTTCCCTTATAGAGGGGTAAATTTGAATTGGAAATTTTTCTCTTTTATCCAGATTCTGCTGTACCAAGTGTACTCGAGTTGTAAATGTGTTTCTCTTTAAAATTTATTAATAAAAACATTTCGAGTTCCAATCACAAATTCCACATCAGTTTTCTTTGTCAAGTTACCTGTTGAGTTACAAATAAGAGTAAAAATAAATAAATAAATCAAAATTGTAGATTTTATAAACAAAAAAATACATTTTATTTCAACTTATGCAGTCAATACACAAGCTCCTCCAACTGCTTTGATTTTTTCTTCCGCTAACTTTGAGAAGAATTTGGCCTTAACAATAACAGGTTGCTTTGGGATGCGCCCTTTTCCTAGAACTTTGTAGAATCCCTGGAACAGAAGATAACATACATTATTGGCATCATTGTTATTTAATCATAATACGACTTGTACATGGCTGGCTATAGCTTAAATTAAATAATGTCTCAAACCACCAACTTCCAAGGTACCAGTCCACTATTACATATATATCAATTGAGCTCCTGAGGTTGGTTCTTACTGTTAATAATGAACAGAATATATGAAATGTGTTGTGCTTTTAAAAGTTACTTTTAATAATCTGAAAACGGTGACTAATAATTTGGTGATACAGTGGTGGACTATTGAAGCGGTTTTTTTTATGTGAACGAAAAGCCTGACCGAGACCGCTCGGTCAACTCTGGTCAACCAAGATTTGAAGAATAAAAAAAAGTGATTTTGGGACTCTGGTTTATTTACATTTTCGGTGTGTGTTTACATTTTGCTTTTGAAATGAAAATGAAAACAAGCGACTGTTGTATTTCATTTTGATTTTATTCAATTAATCAAATTCCATTGGACCTTAAAATTCCTTAATCTTTAATTACCAAACAATCTACATATATATGAAAACCCCAATCTCATAAAAAAAAACTGATTACCTATGTTTTTACTCTATATAAACTTATATCCATCAAGTGACCATGTAATATGACAAAAGTAATATGAATAAAATAAAATTATAACTAGCACTAAATAAAGATACAGGAATCAGTAGAGAATAAAAAGTCAAGAGAAAATAAAATGTCTAAACTTAATGCGTAGGTAGGTGTCTCAATAAAACTCTTCACATAACAGGGAGTTTTGAAAAGAAAAAAAAAATGGGTGAAAATAAAATAATAATATTATGATTTTTTATCCACTTCTTCTTCTTACTGAACCAAAACCCATGACCGAACGAACGAGCCGGTCCACTTTGTTCAGGATTTTTCGGTCCGGTCAAATAAAAAAAAGTGAATTTCAGTGACCAGGTCAGCTTCGGTTCGCTTCGTTCACATAAAAAAAACCGCTTTTGGTTGACCAATACTGAATCAAAGTGAATTTTAGAGGTGTTTCATCAGAGATTCAAAGTTTCATCAGTATAAGTGTACTCTCAGGTCTCCGAGATGAATTCTGATATCATCATGTGTAACAAACTCCAAAGCTTACAGTTTTTTTTTTTTTTTTTTTTTTTTACGGAATGCGAATCCATTTTTATAACACGCGGACCTACTTAAACTACTAACTAAATTATTACTTAACTAAAAATGAACCCATCTATTTCAACAGGAGTTATATTGAAAATATCAATTCCTACATCGCTGGCTCTATTGCCTAGTCTGTAGCCTTTGCATGGATGAAAATTCTTCTATATTTTCCAGAGAATTGAACCATTTGTTAGAGAGAGAACGGTGAGATCTACATTGTTCTCTTATATCCAGTTATGTTAAAAAATAATCATCTTATGTTAGATGAATATTTAAAAAATATTTTTTTCTTCATTGAGGAGTCAGAATAGAACATGGTTCAACATAAGGAGTGACAGTTTGTACAGTTGTCTTCAGTCCGCCCGTTCTATATTCATCACACAACCTCAACATATCTAAGTAGATCTGAACATGGTTCACAACACATACTAGTTGTGAAATTATTTTTCTTAAAATAAATTGTGCTCATCAGACAGATTCTGAATCAAGTTGATTTCATAATATTTACTCAGGTACTCTCAGGATGTACAAGCAAAGTAGTAGCATCATATGAACACAATTTAATATTACAAAATGCATACCTTCACTCTCGCTAGAGGACTATAAACAGAGAACTGACTAGCCAACCCGTACAAGCTAGGCTAGCTTGCAGTTTTCTATGGGTTTAATGGCTTATAAAGAAAAGTCCAAGTCCTCATGATGGTTGATCGCACATAGAAATATGTGGTTCAGGACGAGCCAACTTTGAAATAAAGTTGGCTGGAGACCATCACTCACCCCTCGAGCTGTAGCCAAGCTGGCTACAACAACAACAATTTAATATTAAACAATTCATAGTTTTACACACTATCAATAAGTTCGAAGTCAATACGAAAATATTACCAAATGTTCTCCATTTGTCAACCTGTTCATATTTAGTTGTCCCTCTTCAAAAAGAATTCTATTTTAATCTACCACTTCTAATTTTTTGTCTACCTATAAGGGCATGGAGTAAGCTCTCACAAAATATACAAGTAATGAAATATAGAACAGGTATTATGGTATTTAGATCAGAGATTCAAAGTTTCATCAGTATTATTGTACTCTCAGGTCTCCGAGATGAATTCTGATATCATCATATCTAAACACTACACCCAAAAAACAACAACAAACATAAATAAACAAGTGAAATATTTAAATACATTTAGAGTAATGGGGCTTTCCCAAATGACTATTTTTTTCGAGCAGATGATTGATTCTAATGTAAAAAGACCCGAGGAACACGATTTTGATGTCCAAAAATTAAAAAAGTCATTCCTTAGGGATGAAAAGGCTCTCTAAAGGTCTTCCTTGAAATAACGCAATCTGATTGGTCGCCTACGCTGTGACGTCAAAAGTATGTAAACAAACAATTTTGAAACGCTACTTCGAATTTTGTGTGTCGAATTACATTAGAGTTGAATGTGAAGAGCCGATTTAAAACTGTAATAAATTTGTGAATTTTAACTCTAATACAGTATTTTAAACTTTAATGTTAACTAACAATGTCTAAATTATCAGTAGATGACGGCATTGCAAAGGCTGTCAGTGGAAATTTACCTGCAGTAAGGACTTTTACAATGGCCAATTTCTTCAATTTACGCGTGTATTTCACGCGTGCTGCAGACGTACTTAGTAAACCAAATTCAAGTGCAGCCAGCCGTCCAATCGCTCGCTTTGGTTAAGAAACGTCCAGCGTGGTTAGGACAAAAATCGGTGAAGGCTTTGGTTTATTTTAAAATTCATCATTGGTAATTACAAGCCCCACGATTTACTGGTAAGTAAATCTGAGAAGGATTACTTTAGTGTGTATGTTGAAAAATTCTGGACTGCGAACTAACTATATACAAGGTTATTGTGTTATGTAAAAATGAGAAGTTCTGTGCCATTTATATACGTATAGGCTAGAGATTTTATCAAAGGAATCTCTATATTGCTTTTTTACGTCCGACTATCGAATATGACGCTAATGTAAATCTTCTTCGTATTGGGTATTGCATTTTTTCGTTTTAAAACAATTACGGACACAATGCTTCTTCGTGATTGACTCGCAGTGTATACACGTGGCTATTTTGAGATTGGGAGTGTTAACAATAAGTAACAACATCATCAGTCTTCTGTGAAAGTGAAACGTGAATTTTAGCCAGCGTCGATGGCATGTTGAATACACCGGTTCCCTTCAGAACACCGAAGTTAAGCGACATCCAGCGAGGTTAAGACTTGGATGGGTGACCATTCAAATTCTAATTCTCGTGACGCTGGCTCTTCCCGGCCCCACTCAGGCTGGGTGAGGTCAATGTGAGTAGCAGGTTTGTGAGTTTCCTGCGAATGGAGGGTAAAACCCCCGTCGTGATATGACCATGGCAGTTGAAAGCGACGTTAAACCCCACTTTAAAAAAAAAAAAAAACGTGAATTTGCGAAGTGTTCAAAGGCCCAGCATCCTAACTCGATCGTAGTAACCGGTTTTGACAGACAGTATGCTGGACTCTTCAACCCTTCGCGAATCACGAATTCTCACAGAACGAAAACAGAAAGACATTACCAAGGTCGCGACTGTAGTATCGGCAAGCTAGACTTGAGGAGTCTACAGAGAATACCGCGTTTTCAATCGACGTGTTCCACATTGTTTTCACAACGTGTTCCACAATCAATTCTTGTAATAGTCAGCTATAGTATCAAGGATAGTACTTATAACAAATTAAATACTGTTTTTCATTCACTGAAGGCTTAAAAAATCAATTTCATTGAAGTGATTGATACCTATGAGAAAACTATGGAAACTGTAGTATTTCAAAACTCCAAAATTTTTGTTTACATACTTTTGACGTCATCAAAACAAAAATGGCTGCCCGCGAAAATTAGGGTGTTTCAAATTTTCCAATTTTCAAATGAAATTTTCTCAATGATTGCGATTCCTAAATTGAAAATGGATGTCACCAATAGAATCAGCGTGTTCTAAACCATAAGAATAATTGGTTTGTAAAAAATGTGGGAAAGCCCCATTTAACCTTCCTTTTTATGTGTTCTCAAACATCAGAAGTGAAATATTTAAATATATTGAGAAAAAATATACAAAAAAAAAACAATGAAAAAAGTTAAACTTACATGGATTTTCTCAAGTCTCAGTTTGAAAATAAATATCAACACTGATTGAGACACCACTCACAATATTTTTTTGTACTGACAATTCATTAATAGGATTCTAAAATTGTGCACTGAGGTTTCTCTTGATATTAAGCTGTGCAACATGAAAGGATTTTCTATGGAACCAAAACATGACTGATATGTGTGAAACCCCTTAGTAACAAACCAGGATATAGCACAAGAGAAACAATGTGCACTAAATAACATGTGTCAATCAGAGATTCATAATTTCATCAGATATTTTGTACTCTCAGGTCTCCGAGATGAATTCTGGTATCATCATTTTGAACACAGTCATATTTTCAACATGTTTAGTTTTATCTATTACACTCCCCAGCAGAATTAACTGGACACTTGTTGTTTTTGCATTTGACTCCATGTATTTCCTGATGGACTAAATTTGACCTAAATTTTTTGTGATTAAATTTTTCTAGGTATATGATTTTTTAAATTTATTAATCAAATGCTTTGTTTTCTATCAATAAAAAATAAACCGAATAAGTTAAAAAGGTTTCTTCTGTTTCTGTATAGATCTCCATATTGTTAACCAACAGTATGGATATTAATACTGAACAGGAGGCACATGTTTAACTTTTCCAGTACCTAAGTTTTATTAAATGATTTTTTTTTAAATCACATACTTTGTTTTCTATCAAGAAAAAAAAAAAAAAAAAAAAAAAAAAAAATACTGAACAGTTTAAAAACGTTTCTTCTGTTAAGTTAAATCTCTTCACAGTTCCTTTTCTATCAAAAAACCTAGAATAATGTTATCACAAAATGACAAATTTAGTCCATCAGGAAAAACTTGGAGTCAAATGCAAGAACGCCAAGTGTCCGGTTAATTCTGCCAGGGAGTGTATGTAGATAAGGGAGGAAGAAACCTCTAACTAATGTCAATTACACAAGTTGAAAAACTTATACATGAAATAACTTGAAAATTTATCTTCTAATATTAAAGGCAGAATAGAACATGGTTCAACATGAAAGAGTGATATTTAGTACACTTTATGTTTGTGCGCCCGTTGTATATTCATCACACAAACCTCAATAGAGAGAGAAAGAAAGTAAAATTTATTTACTAACAACTGACATCACTATCGATGCTTGCCATAGGACACAGTACTCTTCTTAATTGTGTTTTGAAGTAGACATTGACAATGGTTATATTTCAGGATGGTTTGTATAGGTGGTTATGAATAATGCGACAAGAACCGCGAATAGCTGTGATAACAATGTCATTAATCATAGATTTCGGGAGATTGAATATTTTTCTAAAGTTTTCCAAATTCTTTGTGACAGCTCCTCGCGCTCCAACCAGTACACCAATGACGGATATTTCTTGGATCTGGTAATGTTGTTGAAAATATGAAATACAGGGTTCATAAATTGCTTTTTTTTCTTGATCTACTATATGAGCTTGTTCTTTTGATGTTTCCATGCGTACTGTGGGATCTATGATGAAACCTTTGTTTATTTCTCGTCTGTAACACCAGATATCAACCCTGCGGTTAGAGCCACCGTCTGCAACACAGTGTAGCTCTTCATGAACTGTCCACCCTTGTATTTTTAGTTGTTTGGCAATGATGGTGCGGATTTCATGATGTCTTGAGTTTCTCAGGAGGTCGCCAGCATGACAGGAGCCTAGGACAGGGGGGAGGGTTTCTCTCTCATTGCATCGTCTGCATTGAGGATTGTCCGTCGTACTCCTGCCAGGTATTGACCTCACTGCTATATTGTTGCAAGACATTTTCAGTGTTGTAATCCATTCTGAATTGGTTAGTCCTTCTTTATTCATGATAGTTTGGTTGATGGTTGGACATTCTTCAAAGACTTCAACACCAATGCCTTTCTGTGGTAGTTGACTCCATGAACGAAATTCATTCTCTCGCAGTTTTTCGCGCATGACAGTTGAAGGTTTCGTTTTTTCTCGACGCTGGAATTCTTGTTCAATGTCCTGCTTATTGAATCCCAACTTGTTAATGCAGAAATCCATCTCTTCATCAAGATCACGACAATAAGGGACGAACTTGTCATTACTTTTCAGCAGGGATATGCAGATGTTATAATGCTGGAGAAATGCCTCCCACGATGGTCTGATGATCTGGAGACCTCTCAGTTTTTTAGGAGCATACAACATTGAGTTGGGAGTATCATGTGGAATTCCAATGATTGATTTGACCGTGGTTCTTATCATTTTGTCAAGATCATCTAGAAAAGCTTGAGGTATTTTTGTTAAAGGAGCATTCTGTAATGAATATATCAGGCATGGCCATATGTACTGATTAATAATGGCTAACTTTTGATGTGGGTACAACATCTGAGTGGACATTAAATTTTGAAGATCTTTGTTAAATTTAGATATCACAACATCAGGTTTAAATACAATTTCGTCACTAAAGGTAATTCCAAGATATTTAATAACTTCATTTTTTTCAATAGACTTGATTGTTTTACCATCAAATTGTAAACTGTCTGTTGTTAGTTGACCTTTTTTAATGTTGATGAGAACACACTTGTCGTAATTAAGTCGATATCCAACTTTTTCTAGTTCATCACAAGCAATCTTGGTGAGTTGTGAAACACATGTTTCAGATTTACCAATCAAACACAAATCGTCAGCAAATCCTCTTCCCGCAACACGTGTAACATTCTCATTCAACTGGAATCCATACATAGCACTTACTTCATTTTCATTGACAGCTTCCAGCACATGATCAATTGACAGATTAAACATCTTTGGTGAAAGAGGCAGGCCTTGAAAGACACCCTTCTCTATGTTGATGTTTTGTGAGGTTCCAGATTTTGTTTGTAATTGTGTGCTATTATTTTTCAACAAAGATCCTGTTAATGAGCGTAGAGCAGCAGGAATTGGACAGTTCTCCAATTTTTTAAGAATGTGAGCGTGGCTTGAATCTTCGAAAGCTTTTTGGACGTCCAAAAGCACTACGGCACAATCTATTTTTTCTCTTTTCGCTTTCATCAAACATGCATTCAAGATGGAAGTGTTGATATATGTCCCAGGACTGGAAGAGAATCCAACTTGATTTTCATTAAGAACCAAGAACTCATTTAGCCTCTTATCCAACACACGCTCAATAATGCGTCGCAACACGGAACATATGGAAATAGGCCGCCAGTTTCCAGGATCTTCTTTTGGACCTTTTTTGTAAATGAGAACTGTTCTGGCTTTGCGAAACGAGGTCGGAACGAGATTAAATTTCTGCATCACAGAACCAATGAGAGCTAGAGTTTTGTAACAGTTGGTCATTTTGATGCTCTTGATTGCTACACCATCCAATCCGGCTGAGGTATCATTGTTTATCCCTTTCACACATTTTTCAATTTCTTCTTCCGAGATGTCAGTACAATATTCTGCATCAAGTTGATGTTGATCAGTATCAGGTACAGCAGGTCCGTACGATTGTAGGGTACAACTGTTAGGAGAATCCCATCTAGCTTTATAAGAAGCAAAGAGAACATCAAGAGCAATAGAACAGTTCTCTGAAGCAAAGTTGGATCCCATTAGCATTCTAACAGCTTTTTTCCTAGAGTAGAAAAACAAATGTTGCATGAGCTCAAAGTTGTATTTGTCACGCCGTCTTTTTCTTTCATTTTTCGATCTTCGCTCAGGGTTGGTGCTAGTCTGAAAATTATTTCCAGGGTTTGTACTGCAAAATGTCGCACGCCTTTTTCTAGCTTCGTAATATTTGGTTGCTGGGTGCTTTGGACCAGGTAATTTGTCTTTAGATTCAGCCAAGATATCAGTTACCTTCTTAACAACTGGATCTAGTTGATCCAATGACATTTGCTCTTTAGACAACATTCTCTCAAGTTCTCCATTGCATGCACGAAGACTATCATTGATACACTGAAGTGCTGATGAATTTTGGGAGGATACGTTTTGTTCTTCTCGATTAGTTGGATCAGAATTCTGGGCTTGGTTCTGATGGCCTTGAGAGAGTACCTGAATATGGATATTTGGATGCGCTTTTGAAATGTGAATTGCCTTACCGCGAGATCCATTACATAGTTTGTCGCAATGAGGGCATTTGATGACATTTTGTTGACTAGTGTGACTGGAATTACTTGAAATTGATGCCATAACTCATATTGATCTAAATATTTGTCATTAAAAGTGATGAAAAAAGAACTTAAAATGGGAATCAGTAAAAATGAAGTATTAAACTTGGGCGAAATTAGGATGTTATTTGGAAAATTTTCAAACTTTTTATTCAAGTTGTGAAATTATAACTCCTAAAATAATTATGCTCATCAGACAGGTTTTGAATAAAGTTTGTCTCATAATATTTACCAAGGGACTCTCAGGATGTGCAAGTAAATGTACCACTACACAATAAGTGTATTTTCTGTACTTAATCTCCCCCAATCTCGATCTGTAGAGATCAGAACGCCTCGACGCGCTCTAGCGATAATATCAGAGAAACTTAAATTAAGGGCTAGCTTCTCACAGTGAAATGTAAATAAAGATTACTGATAAGGATTGATAAGAATATTTCATAGAATTGGAAATTTGAACTATCTGAATACCTTATTATGACTATTGAGATTTCTGCGAGAGTTTCATTACCTACTTTTTCTCAAATTTTGATGTAAATCAAGTTACTATTCCATAGACTGTTCAGAAAATTTGGTGCATGCAACAAACAGCAGAGTTAACGATCACTGCAGCTTGAACCAGTGCACTTTTGTAAATTGAAAACTGCCTTGATTTTTTTCATGAGAATTTCTCAGACGTGATTATCCTTATACTACACAGCGTCTTGCTTTCCAGATGTAGAACAAATAATGTACACTTGAGATTTATAAAGGTAATGCAAAAGAGAAACTCGAGCTAGCATTCTGTACATTATGCATTCATTTTCGGCGAAATATGTAAATTGAGGATGTTAATAAAAGGTACTTTCATTATCAACAATGAACTTTGATACCTGTACAATTCCTAATCTTAAATCTGGCTCAAAATTCAAACTAGAACCTAATACCTAAACTGGTTTAAAGTAACCTAGTCATCAATAGAAAATCAAAAAAGTTTATTCAAATTATTTTAAATTATACTTCCTTCTCAATTCTGTTTTTTAATACTAAAGTAAATTTATGAAAACATAAACAAATAATAAAGATCTGCTGAAGGTCAACCTCAAAGTCAAATTGATTTCAAAATGGCGATTCTCAATCTGACGAAAACGTCGGGTTAAGATTGGAGGAGAAATAAGAACAAGCCGTGAGGAGAAATCCTTAATCTGTGATCAGCTGATGCGAGATTGGGGGAGATTAAGTACAGAAAATACACTTAATGACTTCCTTAGTATGTCAAAAAATGGATAGTGCATGGGGCAAAAAGTACTATAAGAATTCTATTTTAATCAATCAATTCTATTTTGTCTGTCTAAAATCTAAATGGTGTAATCAGCTCATTGTTCTGTGACAAAAATATAAGGTGGCATTTGTCATCCTTTGGTGGGATATTAATTGAATTGGGGAATTTAGACAAAATAATCTACTTGAGAACCAGTAGTAAAAATTTCAGGGTATGGTATTTAGATCAGAGATTCAAAGTTTCATCAGTATTATTGTACTCTCAGGTCTCCGAGATGAATTCTGGTATCATCATATCAAAACACTACACCCAAAAAACAACAACAAACATAAATAACCAAGTGAAATATTTAAATGCATTTAGAGTAATTTAATAAGTGAAGAAAGTGAAATTAATAGCATGGGTTTTCCTAAGTATCAGATTGAAAAAATAAGATTGAGAACTACTCACTGGTATGCAAAAACTATGGAAGCTAAAGTTCAACACTAAAAAGACTGTTTTCTAGGGCCAAAAGAAATGCTTGATGGCTAAATTGGAGGAAAACCATTAAGAAAAAAACAAGAGATAAAATGGATATGATTAAAGACTAACATACTATGATAGTAGGTAACAAAACAATAGATATATGTATAACATCAGACCAATTGTTTATGAATGTGGCTAAATTAATAATGTGTTAATCAGATATTCATAAATTCATCAGATATTTTGTACTCTCAGGTCTCCGAGATGAATTCTGATATCATCATATTGACACATATTTTTCATTACACATCTTTTCATTTAGAAATGGAACCAAGAGGTTTCATTTCTGACTATAAATATTCATTACTCAAGATGGAAAAACTTCTAAATGAATTAACCTTTCAATATAATCAAGAGGTAGTTTCAAGAGAAGTCAGAATAGAACATGGTTCAACAGAAAGAGTGACAGTTAGTACGGTTGTCTTCAGTCCGCCCGTTCTATATTCATCACACAATCTCAACATATTCATGTAAAACTGATTCAAGTTGTGATTTATTTTTATTCACATTATTAATAATTATGATTGTGCTCATCAGACAGGTAGTGAATCAAGTTGATTTCATTACATTTACTCAGGTACTCTCAGGATGTACAAGTAAAGTAGTATCATCATATGAGCACATTTTTCTATTACAAAATGCATACCTTCACTCTCTGTGAAGGTATGCATTAGGTAATATAATCATATGAACAAGTCAATGGTAGATAATATGACATTGAACTTACAGCTTTAACACAGTCAATGATTGGGGCTTTTCCTTCCTTGTTGTCCTTGTACTTTTCTCTGGTTTGGTCTGACACAAGAGTCCACAGCCTGTCAAGGTTGATGATGGGGCACCATTTAGCATTCTTCTTGACATGGTAATTCCTCATTCCAACCTGTAAATTAGAAAATAATAATATATACTTCAAGACATGGATTGGAATTTTTTAAAATATAAAAAATATTATAGCTTTATATACAAACAACAATCAAATTAAAGTTGCTAGATGTAGTCTAGAGAGGGATTGGGAGGAAAAGTCCCAAGAATACTGGATGCATTCCCTCTTTGGATCACCAAGGACATGGATTGGACACTATCTACCCTTAATCTCATGAAGCACAAGCAGGGTGTCTACTAAATGGTCAAAGTAAAATTCCCTGACTTTTCCAGGTTTTCCAGACCATTTTTCCAGTTTCTCCAGTCTACTTTTTTAAGGAGACATTATATGAATATTATATAAGACCTGCTAAAATTTTGTTAATTTTATAAAAATTGGTTAAGAGTGTTTTGTGTTTCTTACCAAAGAAGCATTATCACACTGCCTGGATTACAGTGGCGCCGCAGGCAAATTTTTTTTATTTTTCATTTTCATGAAAAAATTGGATCTTGAAAAAAATTCCCTGACTTTTGGTGTTTTTTCACAAAATTCCCTGACTTATGGCGTTTTTTTCACAAAATTCCCTGACTTTTTTGGTCTCGAAAAATTCCCTGACAATTCCAGGTTTTCCCTGACCAGTAGACCCCTGACAAGTCATATCTCACTGAAAATTGTTACAATGACCTTTCACAAATGAGATCAATACTAAACAGAACATGCCATTTCATCAAATATATTAAAGTTGGTCTGTTTAAAGCCTGACTGGGCAAATTACTTGAGCAAAAACTTTACAGGTATAAAAATAAAAGGTTACAGGTTTGGGTATGTTCTTTTTTAAAATTTCAAACAGTTCTTGAGTTATAAGGGGGGCAAGTTATTAAAAAAAAACACTCAGTACCAACATGAAAAAACCCATTGTTTAAGGGGAGATGAGGATGTCTTCAAGACACTTCGATGAGTAGTGAAGGATTTCCAACATGACCCACTAAAAAACCATCTCCCCCATTTCAGACACAACATATTCAGAACCATTTGGGGAACATTACTTCGCATAAGACATGCACTAGTAGTGGTATGACTAGTATAACCTTTCTCAGCTTAGCATCCAAGTCAATCAAGCAAGAGGTTTAATAATGATTGATTCACTGCGTGATTTAACTATACCAATCTACATTTGCCATTTTTGATGAGAGCAAATCAATAGTTCACTTTTAGGGCTTAAGAATAAGTTAACATTATATCTCACCTTTCCAAAGTAACCAGGATGGTATTTGTCGAAGTTGATTCTGTGATGGTGCATACCTCCAGCGTTACCACGACCTCCAGGATGTTTCCTGTGCTTACCAATACGTCCATGACCATGACTCACGTGACCTCTCAGCTTTCTGGTTTTCTTTTTGTTGGTGGACTGAGAATAACATGACAGCAAAATATAATCAGTAATGTTTGGAACACTTTGTTGGGCTCGGAACCATGATGGAAAGGCCGGATTCCCATACGATACATTGTCCAAGGATTTGATTTGAAATGAAGATTATAGAAAGTGGTTAAAATGACAAATGAAAAGAGTTCCAGAGGATCCTCAGAGAGATGGCTGTGAGATACCGAGGATCTTAATGGGTGTGAGAAAGTTATCTTTAAAACAAAACTGACATTACATTTGGCGAGTTATAATGAAACGTTGGAGATAATATATTTGTATGAGACATTTACGATTAGACGGATAAATTAAGATAAATTAAAGAATTAACTTACCATCTTGAGACTGTTCTTTCTAGCAGCTCGGCTCGATTTTCAAGAAAGACGATGGTTGTTTACATTTGAGTTGTAAACAAAAACACAACAGATATTTTCGTAAATTTGCAAAACGACCCACAGATTTATATCTAAAGATCAAAAATTTATTACGGTTCCAAATATAGTATGGCATACATTTGCATATTCATCAACGGCCATTCTCATTTGATTGTGTATAAAGTTTTTTATTTTATCTGTTCATTAGCGACAGTGCACTTGGGCCATAATCTTGTGAATTTTAATCGGCTGGTTACCATAGACTCCATAGAGTAGGTAAGGGTAGAGTGTACAGGAATCTTATTTCAAAGGTGATTTCATACCCGAATGAGAATTTAACATTATTTCAGGAATGGCCGTACTGATGGTTACGACCGTTTCTTTTTGTAGTTCTTATTTGATGTTATTTAGTAGCTAATAAATTTTAGTCGGGGTCTCTACTCATTTTTTTTTTTAGCTATCTGTCATCCTCCTCTCGCTAAAGCGTTGACCATTACACCACACCCACCTAGGTACAGCTAGGACACAGGTTACCTTTATTATAGACGGACACAGGTTACATATTATAGTTACCAATAGAAATATTAAACCTTTTGAAAACCCACCTTGGTATCTTTGGAATATTCTCCTAATAAGTTATATGAAACGGATAAGTACCTATAGTTTCTGAGTGCAGAGTACAAACAGATATTTAAGGTGTAACTCAAACTAGGCGGCTTGTACCGAAGCCAAGTCTTGAGTGATATCAGGAAAGTCTTGTAGTATATACCACAAGACTTTCTTTATCACTCAAAAAGAAGTCAAATTCCATAGTGACCCGTACGGTACCCCCAAAATTATTACTGTTAAATTGGGGCCGGCTTCCAAAAATTTCAAAATATCAAAAAAAAACACTGCCAATTATGGACACAATACTTCCTCGTGATTGTTTCACATTGTGTACACGTGCGAATTTTGAGTTTTTATACTAAATTACTTGTATCTCCAAAACGGCTAAACCGATTCTCTTCAAATTTGTTTTATATGGTAGAAAAAATTCTAGATTCTGCAAAAAATTCTGTATCGGCAAGTCGTGGTACTTATTTTTTGACTTTATTGTCCCAAATTTCGGATTTTCTTAAATATCAGAGTCAAATTAAAATGAATTAAAAAGAAAATATAAAAAGCCTATGTAAAACAATAATATGCATATACATACAAAATTTCATCAAAATCGGGTGTATCGTTCACGAGATATAAGCATTTAAGTAAAAAGTTAGTGGTCAGGCGCATGGTCTCTTTCACCCAGAGCCGCTAGTACAAATTCGATGAATTGGGACCATCTACAGAATGTCTCCTAGATGTGTGCAAAATTTCATCAAAATCGGTCGAGTAGTTTCCGAGATTTGCGCGTTACAAGGAATCGTTTTAACAGACCGACAGACGGACACAAAACCAAATTTGCTCAGGAGGTTATGAAACGTCCAGAAATATGAAAAAAATTGAAATCGGAGCAAAAAAAATATTTTTTTTTACAAAAACGAACACAATACTTCCGATTTCTAATATTAGAAATTTATCGGAAGTAATACTCTGCCAATTATGGACACAATACTTCCTCGAGAATGGTAATCAAAATTTTCAACTTTTATTATTGCTAGAATCAGAGATTTTTTTTACTGAATTACTTATCTTTACAAAAGTTCTCAACCGATTATCAGAGCTCAATAAAAAATTATTAAAAAATAATTACAAATGCACTACGTAAAACGCCTACATATACCTATACATACAAAATTTCATCAAAATCGGTTGTACCGTTCACGCGATACCGTACACAAAAACAAAGTGGCTCAGGAGTTTATGAAACGTCCAGAAATATGAAAAACTATACTTCCGATTTTTTTTTTTTTTTTTTAATGTACAATATTTAAATTCCCAATTTAGCATCTCAGGCCATTGTGGGATGGGAAGTTTGATTTCTAATTAGAAATTTATCGGAAGTAAAATCGGAGTAAAACGATATCATTTTTTTATTATACGAAAAATAATCTTGCTCGGTTTTTTTGTATCTTTTAACTAATACACAGGCACGGCCCTTTTGGTCGCTTTTTGCAGCCCTGCGCAGAGTGCGGCTGATTTCAAACAAAAGTTTCACGGTACAGCGCTACAGCATTTCTTAATATTCTCGGAAGTAAAATAAAATGTTCAATACATAGACGTCTATTTCTCTCAGTCCGACATTTGTGGCCACTGTATTATTAAATTTATTTAATTCCAATCTATGAATTAGGCACCAAATCATTTTACAATTTTCTCAAGCTGCATATCTTTTCAATCAGTCTATCTGAATTATTTTGCAAAATTTCTACTTTTTTGCAAAGGGTTGATACTAAAAGTTTAAGTAATGAATAAATTATTAGTGGGTACTATTCGTGGAAATAGTTTTTCAATTGGAATTTCACGTAAGTTGGTAGATATTATTTTTCCTACCTAATTATTAAACTTGATCTGTCGAGATCATTTCAAATTTTGGACTATAAAACCTCAAAATTATCTCATATAGGTAGAACTAGCTATTCTAATTTTAGCTATAGTCTGGCTGGGGGACTATAAACAGGGAGTTGACCAGTATTGGCTTGGTTCTGGGGGCCCTCGTCAATTATTGGCCTCTTTGTAAAGACAGTGGTAGAAGTGCTGAGTCATTCATTCCTCCACTGTCTGGCTACCATCGTTCACGATGACGCCACCCTATGATGATAATTCTATTTTTTTCGTAAATCGATCGATGTATTTTTTCTCTCATCACTACTAAAATCTTAATTCCTATCATCTACACAACCCACAGGGCGTATCTTTATCTCCCGTACTACTGCTTGTCAGCAAAAGCTGCTTTTCAGTTCTGGACACCAGGAGGATTGTGATGATTCGAATTCAGAGACATACACAACTCCCACAGTAAGAAGATTTTTATCCATTATTTTGTAATTCATTACCTATAGCTCTTTCTGGCTCATCTAACAAGTGGATCCCTGCAACAAATCAGCCAGTGTTGATTGCACGTTGAACACACTCAGTATAGATAAGCCTAATTTGAGCCCAATTTATAGTGAGTGAGGTGAATGTGGGTACCCAGATTTCTGAGTTATTTGCGAATGGCTAGTAAAACCTCCGTCTCGAACAACATTTGATGTGAAAGAAATGTTAGGTAAGCCAAAAAAAGAAGAAAATGGGTATCGTGAGGATGTAAAATTTCTTTCCTTTGAACTTTTTTTGACCCTTTTAAGAAGCGCTCCGATTTCAAACCATTTGAGGGACCAAGGGAATCCTCAAGCTTTAGTTTGCTACTTAAAATTTTCCGTATCGTGTCTTGGTTTTCAGGCCCCTGTGTCCGCGGGGGGCAATTGGTGCGGGCCATGCCTCATGGACTTGCAACCCGTTCCACATGGCAGCTTCAAAGAGGGATACAAGAAGTTTCATCAGAAGAGATTGATTTGGTTGGGAGTAGGCTTTGGCTCAATGACAGCTGCTATTTTAACGGTCAGTATTTTAATAGGGGGAGGGGGATGTGTTAGTGATAACTGATATGTGTACGTGTAGGTATATATTTTTTTATATCTCCCTGTTTTTTTAATACCTACCTACAGTACCTACCTCTTTATCTAAATATGATTCAAAAAGATTCCGGTACCAATTTTATTATTCTTGTGATTTTTTTCCATCGAGATTTATTTTCAATATTTATGTGATTTTTACGAAGTATTGACTCGGGACTAAGATATATTTATTCTAGCTTTTTTCCAGCCTTCGAAGTGATAAAAAGGCACTGCTAAAAAGTAAAAGTAGCCTTTGATTTCTCATCAAACTTGCCTTGATCTCCAATAACAAATCAAATCGCCTACATTTGAATGTTTTGGAAATAAGAAGTTGTCTTAATTTTCTGGATAGTAGATTGGGGTGTTGGGCTGTTGAGCTACTAAACCATGAACTGAACTTAAAATAGAACTTTGAAATTTAATCGTACATTATTTGTTATAGTTACCTATCTAGTACCTACCTACCTACTTACATAACTTTTCCAAAGAGTGAAGTAGGTACCTATTCAAATGCGGATCAAGTTTTATTTACTGTAAGATATCTAAAAACTAACAATCGTACATTAATATGTTCGTATTTAAATTATTCCTACTAAAAGTGCTAATGCTTACAGGCCCCAAGCCATATTCTTATAATAATAATAATAATAACAATCTTTGGTGGAAGGTAACCACCAGGCAAGGTTAATGCTCAAAGCATTTTCTACCACCTAACCCTCAGAATTATTATGTGGTCACAAACTCAAATTAATGAGGATTAAATTCATGCACAGAGTGAGATTCGAACCAACGGATCCCTACGCTACCGGGATTACCAGACTAGCGCGTTAACCACTTGACTACCAGTGCACGGTATTCTTTCTCCTCCTCTCTTTCACTTTTGCCTTTTTCTCAAACCTACTTGGACTCGGCATTGTTCAACCATTTCATAGTTGAGATTGTTTGGTAGTTTCTTCCATTTAATTGGTTTTTTTCTAATTGTTTAATTTATGGTAGGTACATAGAATACATAGTAATTATATTATTTTTTCTTATTTCCTCAGCTCTGCAATATGGATCTGCTAATCCGAAGGGATTAACGTTCTTACCTACCTACAAGAGAATAATTTGAAATTTGATCACTGGATCACTGATATTATTTTTACCTTTTGTTACAATACCTATTATGATACTCCTGTATTTAATAAAATAAAAATTAAATATTTTGCAGAAAAATACCTAGTAAATTTTGATTTGAACAACGAGATTTGTCAAGCAATGGATAGAAATTAGGAAAATTGTAGCCCAAAAATTTCTCCTACTCCGTGATTCAAACCCCCTGATGCAACACACCTCTTAACTCTGTAATCTGTATGCATGATACTTTGGTTACCTCTCCTGTTTAAATGTACACTCTAATATTTCTGAATATCTACATAAATATCTCCCTTGCCATTTTATCAAATTTTAGCTTATGTTGTTTTTGGGGTCGGCATTGTTCAACCTCATGGTTGAGGTCGGTATTGTGGAACACGTTATTTTATGGCTGGATGCCCTTCCTAACGCCAACGATTCTATTTGGTTTTAACGTCCTGATCAGCACGGGGGTGTTACCCTCCATTTGCTGGGAATCGTACTATCTTCCCACATTAACCTCACCCAGACCAGTCTGGGTAGGGCCGGAAATGCCTGCCTCACGTGTTTGGAGGGTACAGAATTTTCTCCGAAAAGTCTGCTGCAATTGGGAATCACACTCGGGATCTCTGAACTACGGGCAGTGGTCACAATCGTTACGCCACGGAGGCTGTCTTTCTAAATAATCATAATTCTCGTTCCAGGTGTTAAACGGTAGGTACATGGTTGCAACCTTGCAAAATATGTCCTACTCGTACCTAACATAAATATAATGTATAATAATAATAAGGTATCACTCTTTATTGAGGTAATTACAAATAAACATAGGTTTAAATAACAATATGTTCATAGCGTTCTCAATGATTGCCTCGGTATTTGTCAGTCCCAATTCTTTTATAAGATGTATAATAAAATTATAAAAAAAAATTATAAATATTATAATTTTATTATACATCTACAGTATTCTAGAGCTTGCCTATGCGGCCATGCATTTGATTATATATTTTCAAGCCTTGGCGAAGTATAGGATAACGACTAGTAATGAATGATAATTTCATAGATAATAGATGCATATTTATACAATACAGTATGTTTCAGAAAAGGTGGCCACCCCCTCGTAACTTTTGAACGCGACGGAATTTTTCAATTCTGTAAAGTCCTAAGTATAGGAAGTGCCCTATGGCCCATCCTGTGGTCATATTTATTTTTGGCCCCGGTCGGCCCTTCCGGCTTTTAGGCCATATTTTTTCATTTTTCTCGCGAATTTTAAATGGAATGCTATATTTTTTATTCCTGTTAATTAAAGTCCAAGTTAGGTTGAGTATAATGAGCTTTTAAAATTTTCAAAAACCTTATCAGGGGCGAAGCTGGTAGGGTGCAAGGTTCAGAATTGTTACACCCTGTATTTCAGCGTTAGTTGGATTTTTTAGTACAATTTTTATTTAGGTTTTAATTTCGCATTTATTTATGTTTATTGAAGTATTATTCCCTTATTAGGTATTATTTATTCTCTATGCCAATTATTGTATTTCCTCAACAACAACAAAAAAAATCCAATAATTTCGAAATTCACCCACTTTACCGGACACTGTTGTGAAAAAACTAGCAGGTTAAATAGCCTTTTTTATGGCCTTAATCGCTTCTCCGTTAACATTTCTTTCTATTTTAAGTATAAAAAACATATGTCACTCCAGACTTTCACCTCTAAAAATGCCAATTTCAAAAACACCATTAATTTACGGAAAAATTGACGTGAGAAAAAAAGTACTTTTACAAAAACTTAACTACGGCCCTGGTTTAATAAAAAAAAGAATATTTTTTGATTTCATATGGTGTAAAACAATATTTTGAACCTATGTAAATAAAAATTGTACTAAAAAATCCAACTAACGCTGAAATACAGGGTGTAACAATTCTGAACCTTGCACCCTACCAGCTCCGCCCCTGATAAGGTTTTTGAAAATTTTAAAAGCTCATTATACTCAACCTAACTTGGACTTTAATTAACAGGAATAAAAAATATAGCATTCCATTTAAAATTCGCGAGAAAAATGAAAAAATATGGCCTAAAAGCCGGAAGGGCCGACCGGGGCCAAAAATAAATATGACCACAGGATGGGCCATAGGGCACTTCCTATACTTAGGACTTTACAGAATTGAAAAATTCCGTCTCGTTCAAAAGTTACGAGGGGGTGGCCACCTTTTCTGAAACATACTGTATAGTCTGTATACACACAAGAAACCATATATATGATATATTTTGTTCAATTATATGCTTCTGTCTGCCAATGGCTCAATCATTCGAGAAAAAACTGAGAAATTGTTTAGTTTTATCATATTTCTCCTTTTTTTCTCTCCCAAACGTCCGTCGGAAATAGTTCCATTTAGTATCAGCTTCGTTTCTTTATCATTTATCACGATTATCAGTCTTCTGCTTGCCGAGTTCGGAGTATAGACGTTGAATACAAAACTTTGTTGCTGGAGCTTTCGGCTCAAGAAGAGTAAGTAACTACCTCTTTCATTTTCTTTCTCCAGTACATTTTTTCCGTTAAAATATCGAATGTAGATTTAATTTAAAAAAAAAATAAAATACATTTTTGAAATAAAAATACATTTCTCCCTTGTAAAATATTTCTCAGAGAGAGTTCAATAAAAAATTATTACTTTTTTAGAAAAATGAAGGTTTTGTGAAATTTGTTTACCTATACTAAGCGATTTATTTTTATTTTTTAAAGATGAGTGTTTCACAGCTTTTTTTATTTCGTAGCCATGAAACAGCAGCTACTATAACACAGACGCTTGTGGTCTGTGTTGTAGCTTTCCCATTACGTAGTTAGCATACACCCCCTCTGAAGTGACACAATACTTCCCACTTCCCATTTAGGTGCTGAGTCAATAGGAGCACACCGGTAGGTATTCCTTACAAAAACTGTAACCAATTTTTGAATTACAAAGTATCCGGGATTCGAACCCTGGACCTTACACATGGCAAGCGAATATCTTACCACTGAGCTAAATAACTTCTAGATTCTAGAGGTACCTAATATGTAGATAGATAGGTACATGGAATTAAGTTAGATATAATAAAATTAATGATTTTATCTATTTGTAATATTATTTTACAATTGATTAAGTTTAATATTAAAATCAGGTACATAAATATAATACTGGCTTTATTAAATAAAGTAAAGCTGTTTATTAATTAAAACTCTAATGGTAGATGATAATTCCCAAGAATCCCCAAGACCTGAACCAAAACAACAGCACAAGAAGTGAAAAGCGATTTTCCAAACCGTTTCTTTGTCCATACAGGTATTATGAAAAGGAAGTTGAACTCTCTTTATCCAAAATTTCAGATTTTCTTAAATATCAGAGTCAAATTATAATTAATTTCAAATAAATATAAATAGCCTATTTTAAACAGTAATATGCATGTACATTGTACATACAAAATTTCATTAAAATCGGGTGTACCGTTCACGAGATATAAGCGTTTAAGTAAAAAGTTAGTGGTCAGGCGCATAGTCTCTTTCACCCAGAACCGATAGTACGAATTCGATGAATTTAAAATGTAACCATTTATAGAACGTCGCCTATAAATGTGTGCAAAATTTCATTAAAATTCGTTGAGTAGTTTCCGAGATTTGCGCGTTACAAGGAATCATTTTAACAGACCAACACAAAAACAAAGTTGCTCGGGAGGTCATGAAACGTCCAGAAATATGAAAAAAATTGAAATCGGAGCAAAAAAATATTTAAAAAAAAAAACGAACACAATACTTCCGATTTCTAATATTAGAAATTTCTCGGAAGTAAAAAGTATAATGAAAGTTCAAAGTTTTATATTACACATAAAAAACAAATATATTAAATAATTGTGCTTTATAATTATTTTATCATATCTTTTGTGCAAACTTGATGAAGATTGGACTTTGATTTAGATCCACGACACTGATTCTTGATAGTTTTATCTTTTATGTAGGCTGTTCGTGTGAGTGTTATCTCATGGATTTTTTTCTCTTTTTTTTATCTAGTGCACAGTTTCCTCTACATCATAATCATGATAACATTTTGAGGAAGTATTCTACAAACCTCCACCCTCTCTTTTTTCTCTTTCAGTATGGCCTAGTTATCCTATCTCTAGTAGAGGAGGAATGTGTTATCCATATAATATTCGAGACATTTCATTATTTTATTTTACACAAGTACCTAATACAACTACTTTAAACTGTTACAAAAGAGTATTAGCCATTAGACCAGATTATTTAGTTTTCAATTTTCTTCTGCTCTTTATGATACACACATGGGATAATATCCACTCGAAATTCTTGTTCCAGGCCACGGTGGGCATCTGAATAGCACCAATTCTAAGTATTTGTTGGTCATGCGGTTGCATAAATATAACTATTATACTTAGGTATAAGTAACTTTACCCATTGATTTCTCAATAATAGGGTCGAGACTTGAGCGACGGTTATTAAAAAGAGAACAAACGATTGAGCTTCTAAGTTCTATGTATGTATAATGTATGTATGTACCTAATAAGTAGATGTATGAACTCTCTGGGCAGTCTGAGTAGCGTGAGTCACAATAAAATGTTATCCATTTATCCTATAATTGAAAAGAGTTGATTCAATCAGAACAATGAATATCTTTCTTTGAAACTGGAAATGGGTAATTAAAAAAAATTATAGATACGCGTACGTAGTTGTGCATAATATATAATAGAAATAATAAATATTCTGCCTTCCATGTTGATACTTCGACTGGAGTTATCGTACCTAGCAATACTCAACGTTTCAAAATTGCAGCGTAAGTATTATTTACATAAATATTATTTCGCTTACTAAGGTGAACTCCATGGTATAAGTATAAGTAGTGCTTTATTTAGACTCTCAGCGCAAGACAGGTAGTCCCATTATGCCAACAGTTTACTGGTACAAAAGTTTACATGGTAAAATTTTATTCAACAAAATAATTACAATTCAAACCCGAGCTGTAAATTTGGAAGGGCCAACGTCGATGGCGCGTTGAATGCAACGGTTCTCGAAGGATCACCGAAGTTAAGCAACGCCCAGCGAGGTCAATACTTCGTGATGCTGACATTCCGGCCCAACCAGGCTGGGTGAGGTTAATGTGAGTAGTGGGTTTGTAATTTTCCTGCGAATGGAGGTTAACACCCCCGACATGAAATGACGTTAAACCCCAACAGAGAAAAAACTCGCAAATTCTAAACTTTAAGTTAAGTTATCATATTTGTGTTAATCACAATCGTGATGTCACAATTACTCAAACTAGCTTTACTAAATTTACGCTGAAACCGGGACTTGAACCACCAACCTACAGGTTTCAAGTCCGGCGCCTTATCGATCAAGCTACTGAGGTTGGTCAAATTCAAATTTTAAGCTTGTGAGACATTATATTAATTAGGTATTTGTGCCCTTGGCGTGGAAATTATTTCAAGGAAGCTGACAATATACATCTCCAGACCAATCTGGAGTGACTCTTCTAGTTGTCTAGGCGTGATTCTGCTAAGACGTATACAAACGGCAATCGAACTCAAGAGAGATGGATATCTCCTCTTGAAAATGTCAATGCTGTTCGTGTTCAAGAAAGTCCCTGGAGATCGAGGCCATGTTAATAATATCTAGAATACTAGAATACATTTTGGAAACAGGCTGTTGGGAGTGAGAGTAAAAATAAAAATGGAATCCATTGCTTTTCTTGAGAAAAGTAATTAAAACAACACAGAGAGAACGTATTGTTTACAAATTTCTCGACGCCCACGTAAACTATGGATCTAATCCATATGTTTCAAATCACTCAAATATTTTATGTTCTCGTCCCTAATCGTTGAAGCCTCAGAAAGAAAATTGAGTAAAAATAGCTTCATATTTACTCGTTTAGTCGGTGGTTATACAATACAGATTTCAGATTCACAATCATGTATTGTCGATTCTTAGAAGAAGAAAAAATCATGAAAGGTTCGCGTTGACGATTCTTAAGTCAGTTTTGACCTAAGAATCGAATCATCAAGAGATAAGTAGTGTCGACTTTGTCAGTCGTTAGGTACTAAACGGTTCAAACCTTTGATTTCACAACTCACATGGGTACACTGGTACATATTTAAACAGTAAATTAGAACCAACTAGGAAAGCTACAGTATACAAATTTCATCATAAAGGACATCCTTTACTGACGAGCAAACATTTCTTAGTTTGTCTGAAATGTTATTCTGTATTCTGACTTGCTAAACAGACCGAGAGAATGTGACATTTTAAATTTGACATTTACTCTATAATAGTGACTCAAAGGTCATAACTATACGTTATATTTTATAAGAGTTTTATTAGAATACAAAGCTCCTATTACAATACCTACCTAATACCTACCTAACCTTACCTACCTAATTTTTGTTCTCAGGTCGCCAATATGAAATTGCTGTCCGTAGTTCTCATTACATTTGCAGTATTGTTCTTGTTGCATGATGTTTCTGCCGATACAGATGACAAGGAACAGAAACCTCTCAAAGTAAGATATTATAATCAGGGGGTGATGTAAAGTGCCTTGTTCGTATGCTGATACATGTACAGGTATATGTGTGTACTTGTGGAATTGTAGGTACAGGTACCTACATATAATTTTTCAAAGCGTACAAATAGAGAAACAACTACTGCATGCAGATTTACTCGTATGTTATGGCACGATTCTTGTCATAGCATTCCCTGCAAGGATCACTTGCCGAAAAATATTGTATCTTTTAATTTCTTTACAGAAGAAGCACCACAAGAAGCATCGCAAGCACAAGACCACCACCACAGTCCTCCCCAGTTCAGAGGATCCTCTGGAAGTAGTAGACGAGTCTTACTTTGACAAACACCCTGTAGATGATGACGTCATCAATCGCAAGACCTTGCTGGAGAGGATTGCAGAAGGAGGCGAGCCAATCAGCAGTGCCCCTCTTGTGAAATCAGATGAGGAGGAGAAGGAGGTTGCAGCCTCCAGAGATTCTGTTGTCTTAGCAGGAGGTACCTAATATCTATAATCATGACTCTATACCTATGTACTTTTAAAAAGATTTTTTTAGGCTCTCTTATTGTAAGGTAGGATTCTCACTTTTACTTTTAAAAAAGATATTTTTTAGGCTTTCTTATTGTAAGGTAGGATTCTCACTTTTACTTTTAAAATACTTTTAAAATTTTACTTTTAAAAAAGATATTTTTTAGGCTTTCTTATTGTAAGGTAGGATTCTCACTGGAGTAAACTCTTCCACCCAACCATATCCATTCAAAAAGAAATAAAATGATTGATTGATTCACTAACGTAATCACTATTTATCTCTGTAATAGTAACTATATCCATTTCCAAATTTCCATAGATTAGTTGTTGTGCTTATTGCTTTGTCCAAAACATTGGACATTTTTTTTCAACAAAGAATTCCTTTACCAAACCAGCAATAATAATAAAAAAAATTATACAGATTTTTCATTGAGTGAGTTTGGTATCTTCGGCGAGACCCAGGATTGAAAGGGTAATGTGAGTTGCTGGTTCAATTTCGAGCGAGTGGAGGGTAGTTCTCCTATTCTGATTTGAAGGAGCCTAGACATTAAAATCACGGAAGTACAACATAATAAGGTATTTGTTACAGAAGGGCGAAATGATAAACAAAATTGGTATCACAAGTTTCAAGTCAGAAAATTTCCTCATTTGAAACAATACGCAGAATCTAAACTTCAGACCACACAGGCATTACAAAAATGTCCATCAGTTCCGCCTTAAGACTTTTCCTGTATCCCAATAGTTCCTAAGGCTGGTATGCAGAGACGATTTTGTAATACCTATAGGGTTCACTGTAGGGTGGTCCCAAGCTTGCTATAGGGAATACTTGGACCTTGACAATTATTTATTAAAGAAACGTCTGACTGCACATGCGCACAGACGCTTTAAACAAACGTCTCTGAATAACAAAATCAGCTGAAGGGACAAATGACCCAGTCATCCCTATAGTGAGGACTCTGCATACAACCCTAAAGTTCCTATGAATTGATTCCAGACCTCTGCAGGTCCAAGCATTGCGGTGCGGGCAGGGAGTGTGAGATAAATGAGGACGGAGAACCTGTGTGCATCTGCATCAAGACCTGTCCCCAGGAAGAGGAAGCCCGCAGGAAGGTACGGTCAACTCAGGGGAAGGTATGGCCTCCTCAGAGGAAGGTATGGCGGCTTCAGAGGAAGGTATGGCCTCCTCAGAGGAAGGTATGGCGGCTTCAGAGGAAGGTATGGCCTCCTCAGAGGAAGGTTCAGACTCCGAGCTCGTGCATTTTAGACTGTAGAATATAAACTGTAAAATCCGATAGATACTCCACACAAGATCCACTTCTACCTACCTATTTATAAATTAAATATTTAGGTATATTATAAATTCAATAGTTGTAAATTACTAAAACATGAGACAATATCCAGAACAAACTTTCGTATAAGTTCGCAGGTACGATTTACAAGACCGACAAACTTGATCTTCTAAATCGTACCTTTTTTTGAGCAGTTTTCTGTGGTATGCTCCACACAAGAAGGCTGATTTTCTCAAAGCAAATAATTATGTGATTTCAATCGAATTGACTTCACAAAAAATGGCTCTAAAGTTTTTTTAAAAGGTAATAAATAAATAACTGCATTAAAAGTAAGTTGATTTCTTTGTTGAAAATCAAAGATAAATTATTGAATTAATGTTACGATCACAACTTGTTAATTTCCACGCTAATTTTACATCTAGTACATTTAAGATTGCATGATGTATTTGTCTTTTTATTTAGGGCGTTCTTCACACTTCCACCGATGACTCTTACCCCCGTTCCTACCAAACCTCGAGTTTCCAAACACTCGGGTCAGGGTTTGACAGAGGGTTTGAGAATTTTGCGTCCTACCACGAAACTCGAGAGTTACGAAGCGTATTCTCCATCGCGGGTTTCCTAACTCTCGATCGGGATAAAAATGTAGTCTGGCAACATCATTGTTCTTCTGAATTGGTGAGGGCAACGATGTTTTTATGAGATGTGCTAGCTTCACTCTAATAACTATTTCGTTTAAATTTGAATTTTCGGTTCCGAAGCTGAACACGTGGGTTCGATTCTCGGGAATTTTTTTGTTACACTCAATTTCTTTCTTTATGGAGTACTTGATGATAAAAAATAAAATGCTTTTGGTTTCTATGTCTTGGTATTAGTATTTTCTAGAAGCTCAGTGGTCAAGGCGTCTGTCTGGTAATCTAAAGATCGCGGGTTCGAAACTCAGCCGGGATATGACAATGTTATCATCTTATTTTAACCACATATTAATATGTCTTGTGTTTACTGCTGAAATAATGGTAATCGTTAGTCCTAGTCGGACAGTATTAATAAGGTGAAATAATTACTATTGTATTCATAATACTTTGGTAGCAAATTTATTTCATAAGCATGTATAAGATAAGTCGGAGTAATATTACTACAAGCTAGGTATCTATCTAGGTGCAGGTCAGATTCCCATACTCTGCAGATTTTTTTGTAGGTACCTGGAATTGTAACAATACCTATTTAAGGTTAATGTGCGCTAGTCTGGTAATCCAGGTAGCGTAGGGATCCGTTTGTTCGAATCCCACCCAATGTATGGATTTGGGTATCTGACTACAAAATAAGAATGAAACTCTGAGGGTAAGATTTTTTAAATGTTGGATTGCCTTCTACTTTAAACGATGTTAATATTGATATATTATTTATTTTAAATATTGATTAAACTTTTAATATATTCTAGAAAGTGCAAGTTCTGTACGAGACAACCAAAGGTGTTAGGTATCTCTTGACCGTGCCGATTTTATTTTTCTACAGCATTTGTATCCTAGGTTGAGCTGTATTAGATGGGGTTTCTTTAGCCAGAAAATATAGTAATTTCTTGTTATTTATTATATGTGATAATTTAATTTATTTAAAAAAATTCCCATGAAAGTAATTTAAAATTTAAAGTAAGGTATGCACAAAAGAAAAAAAATCGCCGTCGCACTTAAAACTAGAAATATCTTAAGTTTAAATAAAGTTCATTGTCTAATCGTCTAGAGATAGGTACAGTACGGCTATTATATTGTTGTTGTGTATTTTATTATTAATAATTTAAATAATCTCCAAAGGAATAAAATTAGTACCGAGATAGTTTTTTTTTTAAATCTAATTTAATTTCTTTACGATACCTATCGTATTGATGAGATCCTTCAGAATTCAGAAACCGAAAAAAAATATGAACGAGATCCGTCAGTATTATCTAGATAAAATAATTGACATCTTCTCCAAATTAATTAAGATTAGGTATAAACTTTCTCTTAATTTTTTTTTTTTTAATTAATGCACGACCATTTTAAAATTGAAAATGTTACAACATAAAAAACCATTCCTCATTATAGGATAAGGAAAGTAAAAATTATTTGAAAAGTGATAATAAATTATTAAAATGGCCGCGCGAAAATGAACCAATAGGAGCCCGGGTCTGAAGTCAACTCTCTCTTGATCCGAGAATTTGAGCACTAGCGCCAAATACGCACAAAATCAATGGAGGGTTACGGAACTAAACTTGGTAGGACGCTAAACTCGAGAGTTTGAGCAAACCCTCGGCAAATTCGGCTTCGTAGGATCGGGCATTAGAGTCACTAGAGCCCAAAACAGTCAAACGACAATGCATTTAGATTGATTCTACGTATGACGTAGGGTCCTGCCGCTATACAACAGTCACCTATAATACTAACATACTATCTTATAAATATTTAGGTGTGCACTAACTTCAATGAGACTTGGGGCTCTGATTGTGAGGTCTACCAGAAGAGATGCCAGTGTGAGGAGAACTCCTCAGCCTGCGACAGGCAGGAGTATGCCCATGTGCATATTGAGTACTACGGCCAGTGTCGGCAGATGCCAGTAAGTCAATTTCTGCACATTACCTACTTTTTTACTATAAAAGATGAGTGTTTTACAGCCTTTTTATTTCGTAGCCATGAAACAGGAGCTACTGTAGACGCTTGTGGTCTGTGTTGTAGTCTGCCCATCAGCCCATCCCGTAGTGTGCCTCCCCTCTGATGGGCGAGAAGTGACACAATACTTTCCATGGTGCTTTGTCAACACGAGCGCACTGGAAGGTATCCCTTACAAACAACTGGAACCAAATTTACAATAGGTGCCTTTTTATGTCAGCTCGGGGGATCGTACCCTTGACCTTCCGCATGGCAAGCGAGTGCTTACTACACTGAGCTAAAGAAAGCTACTAGTTTTCTTTTTCTTTGGTTTAACGTCGAATTCAACTGCATGGTCCACATCCATATCAAAACTGCCGTCCACTTTATAGCTGACATTTATTAGTATTATAATAGACCGACCTCAGTAGCTTGATCGATAAGGCAGCGGACTCAGTAGCTTGATCGATAAGGCAGCGGACTCAGTAGCTTGATCGATAAGGTTTCAGCGTAGATTTAGTAAAGCGAGTTTGAGTAGTTGTGATATCACGAAAGTGATTAACACAAATATGATAACTTTTTTTAAAACTTTATTATTTTTTTAATTCGGGTTTTAACGGTACTTTCAACTGCATGATCATATCATGACGGGGGTTTTATCCTCCTATCATAGGAAACACACAAACCAGCTACTCAGATTAACCTCATCCCGCCTGACTGGAGCTGGTAATAGCATACGAGGATTCAAATTTGACTGGTCATCCAAGTTCTAACCTTGCTGGAAGTTGCTCAACTTCAGTGACAAAACGAGAACTGGTGCATTCAAAGTGCCATCAACGCTGGCTACGAATAGCTTTCCTTAGTAGAGATTTGACCAGTTCGTCGAGCCATAGGTTCGAAACACCAACAACTCTTAGGTCGGGTTCTACGAAAAACACCTAACCTAACGAAAAACACCAGTAGAGTTTTTCTCTAAACTCTACTGGCGCTATCTTGACGAATCCTTTGGAACTAACGTTTTTTGTGTTTTTCAGGTGTTTTTTAGGTTAGGTGTTTTTCGTAGAACCCGACCTTATACTTTCTCTTTCAATTCACAGGAGTGTCTGCCGGCAGAGATGGCAGATTTCCCGCGACGTATGCGCGACTGGCTGTTCCACGTTATGCGCGACATGGCAGATCGCGCAGAGCTCTCGCCCCACTTCATGGAACTGCAACGCGAGGCCGAAACCAACCTGACCAGACGTTGGAGCAACGCGGCCGTGTGGAAGTTCTGTGATCTAGACGGCCATCCGGCCGACAGGTGAGTTGCAACAGTGGCATCTATTTATTTATTTTTTAATTATTTACACTTTATTAGGTAATAGGACATATTATATACAATACAAATAATTACAAATGAAAATACAATGTACAATATAATAGAAGAAAAAATAGCCAGCGTCGATGGCATGTTGAATACACCGGTTCCCTTCAGAACACCAAAGTTAAGCGACATCCAGCGAGGTTAAGACTTGGATGGGTGACCATTTAAATTCTAATTCTCGTGACGCTGGCTTTTCCCGGCCCCACTCAGGCTGGGTGAGGTCAATGTGAGTAGCAGGTTTGTGAGTTTCCTGCGAATGGAGGGTAAAACCCCCGTCGTGATATGACCATGGCAGTTGAAAGCGACGTTAAACCCCACTTAAAAAAAAAAAAAAAAATAATAATAAATAAATATACATATACATAATATAATGTCCTAACTAAAGTACAGTGAAAAGTAATTCCCCTGGAATTTCTGTAATGATACCTAAACCACATGAGTATTATTTTGATTTAAACTAGTACATATTTATGTCAAATTCTAGGGATATTTTATGTGTAAAATATTTTATCTCAACAATGTAATGGTGTTTGACAAAACTTGTCAAATAAGAGGATTTAAAAATGATAGTAAAAAACCGTAAAAGGCAACTTATAGTTGCTTTACGGTTTAGATAGTTGCGGTTGTTTGTTGTTTTTTTTTTGGTCTAAACTAAAAACCGTTTAATGGTAAAAAAAAAAAAAAAATCCAAGAAGGTATATTTACAGCACTTTTATTCTTATGAAAATCAAAAAAAGTAATATCGGGACAGGGGCGGGGCAGTAAACCATTTTTTTTCGGCCCGGACTGTTCCTTAAACTAAACTTTGGGTCTTGAGGAAACTTCTTCTTTCAACTGCGGTCATTTTAAATCACGTCAGAGGTTCCAATATGTATTCGCTAGTTAGCTGTCCTAGTTATTCAAATAAACCTCACTTGACCTGAGCGGGACCTAAACATAGCTTACGATAAACAAAACATTGTTGAAACAATAGAATAAATGGATTGGGGCAACAACTAGCACTAAATCTCGACTGCAGTGATTTGTTATTGACAACTGATGTATTCAATGTGCAATACTCGTATTTCCGCTGGTAATTCTATACAGGGTGTTTTTTTTTAGTTTTTTTTTTTCAAGGTTAAAAATGACATTTTATCTTTTTTTCGCGCTCTTAAGGGACACTTTGAAACAGTCCATTTTCACACTTTCTACTCTGTATCTCATGAACCGTAAGTTGTAGGTCACTGAAATTGCAATGAACTTCTCTTAATGAGACCTTTTAAACAATTTGCCACAGGCTATAAAAGTCTATTTAATGTAATAATGTAAATTTATTTTAGTTTTTTTTTTTTTTTTTTTAACAATTTTTGTGGCTCTCTCCCTAAGGAATACTTCTAAGATTTTAAACTTGGTCCCTGCCCAGAACGACTGGGGTGTTTTGGAAACTAAAATTTTACTTGCCAAAGCTTGATCCCCCAAAAAATAAAGGGAAAAATAAACCAATTTTTGTATTTCTCTGAATTTCAAACGGTTCTCAAGTTTTTAGTTGTGGCAAGAATTAAAAAAAAAACAACCTGTATTTGTCTTTGAATATCAAATTCTTTTCAAACAGGAGTGTATCCCGTCACGAACTGTTTCCTATTCGAGCCCCTCTTATGGCACTGGAACATTGCATTGCGCCCTTCCTGAACAAATGTGACGCAGACGACAACCACCTCATCACACTGAAGGAGTGGGCAAGGTGCTTGGAGCTCAATGAGGTAAATAACAAATAGTTCGTAAAAAAATCATTGAATTTTTTCCCCTAATTTTACAATAAAGAAATTTTAATTGAACACTTTTTTAAACTACCTATGAACCGTAACAGCCATAAGTACCTTATATGGATATTAATATTATTGGTCGTGGCATTTTTCTTCTTTTTTTTCAACTAATTTGAGCAACGTCCTGCATACAGGTCTTAATGAGACCTTTTAAACAATGCCTACGAAAGAGAATAACCAGAAGGTTAAGTAGGTATCTGACTTTGATAAACAAGGAAATAGGCAAATACTTAGTATAAACTAAGTTTTCTACACTAAGTGTTTGGAAATCGGTAGGTAACAAAATATTTTCATGATTAAAAAAAATAAAAGTTTTATTATTAATATCTATTTACACACTTCATACTATTGTTCCGTTTGGTTCCAGGATGACATTGAAGACCAATGTGAAGATGTTCGTGACAACAAGGATTAATGATACGATAGGTACCTAGTCATACAAAATTCAATGAATTGAAAGAAATATGGTTAATTTTATGGAAACTTCTAAACTTTACGAGTTGAGTATTACAAAAAATTGAACAAATAAACTGTATAATTATATATATTATACTGTATAATTTTTGCTACCTACCTATTTAATTATGTCTCTGTGTAATTTGCTTTTTTGAATCACCAATAAAATTTCGCTGATATTCTACAACAGGTTATCTTTCTACCAGCTGATTTTTATTTTCTACTACCAATAGGGAATACTGGGGCAAGTTGGGACACGGGGCATCTCGGGACGTTCAAAATTAGACAGAAAATGACCCTAATGGAGACCAACTTTAAATTCAATAAACGATAACTACTCCATGACCCTAATGGTCAACCCGGCCATTCTCCGTCGATCAAACATTCCTTTCTGTCCGAGTCCTAACTGTATTTATATTAGGGTGTAGGTATATTATCTCGACTGATTACAATTTGAAGCCAGTTCGTACTTTCGAATGTAATATTTACTTAGAGAATTACTCCTGTTTGTAAAATTTATGTATAAACTTCATTTAATTTAACTGTGCGATGAAAAAACTGACGTCAACTAACTTCCAAATCCCGCTTGACTTTTCCTTCTATCGGATTCAAAAATTAAAAAAAGTTTCGGATAACTCGCCCCGAGTAAACAGATTGGGTAAGGAGCCTCCCATGCGGTACGGTCTGTACATCAGTCGATCACTCTGGCTCAGCTACAATGAAATCTTCTGTCTGCAGAATCTCTATGATCTCACGAGGAGGACAATGTTATACCCTGAAAAACTTACTTGGATAGACTTGTCATCTAATAAGATAAAACATGTGGATGACAATATTTTCACTCAGTTTCCTAATTTAGCAATTCTCTACCTTCATAATAATGAGATGGAAGAATTTTTGAGCGTGTTCTTCTTAAAGAAAGTGAAATCCCTGCGCTGTCTAACTCTCCATAGAAATCCTCTCGCACAAATAGCTGAATATCGCGCTGTAACTATCGCTATGGTTCCTTGGTTAACTAATCTAGACAGTATTGCTATTTTGCCCTCAGAAAAGTGTCGGACAAACGCACTAAGAGAAGAAATAGTGCGCGACCTTCTGCCTAAATATGAGAAATTAGAAGATATGCGGAAAAAATACGTCATGTAGTACTTAATTTGAAAAATTGAGTACCTATTAGATACCAGGGTACTATTAGGATCCTATAGGTATTCAGAACTTACTATTAAGTATCTACCTCTACCTACACCCGATTTAAAAAAATCTCGATGGAATACCTACACATCATTTTTGGTGAATAATATATTCCATCATATAGGACGCCTGATGAATGATCTACCTAATGAAAACCCCCTTTTTATGAACACCAAATATTTGATTTACACTGTATGAAAACTAACGGCTAGCTCTATACTTATTGTAGCCATTTTAGGAATAATTGAAAAAAAAAATAGTGACATATAAAAATAAAACAATTAAAGATTGATTCTGATTAAAATTTATTCGGGACTTTAATTAACGGAGGATTTTTTATTTTAGTGTCCTTTCAAAGTCAAACAATACTTTCTACAATACTTTTATAGTTTATAGGTACGAGAAAGTTAAAATATGCGTAAAATTGTTATATGATCTCAGTGGTAAAATACCTACCCTTCATAATGATTATGATTCGAGAACAGATTTTTAGGGTTTTTTTCATAGAAAAACCCTATTACTACAAACATCTGACACCTATTTTCAGCGGTATAATTTGAAAATAATAATATATGTAGTCAAAACTGAGTTTCTACATCGCCAAGTCTCTTCTTGTCTTAACAACAGTCTATTCTTTATCTTTACTGTTTCTACAACAGATTATTCCTGTAAGTAAAACATTATAAGAAATATTTGACCTATTTCAGATGTAAGTTCCCGTATCATAAAGTATACAATATAAAAATTCTGTCTATTTGCTCAGTGGTGTGCTAACTTGAAGGTAGGTACCTACTTATTGGAGTATTGGATGGACTTAACTATCCTCTTGGACCCAAGTTAGTTTCGAACCAAGTGAGTCTACCTTTAATTCAAGTGATATTTTGTCCTTATCTGTCTATGTATACAGCTATTAATAATTATTTTTTCGAAAGCTCAAACTCTAAGCTCCAAAGAAGATACTTCATGCAAGCTTCTATGAAGAATTCATACATTGCTATATGTTAGCTTTCAATTGGAAGGGATCAATGATTCATAATTATCTCAATAACTTAAACTCTTAGCTATTGGGATGTAACCACAACATAGATTTTATCAAAGGGAAATATCATGCTGTCACTTAGCTTCAGTGTGGAAGGTATCTAAAATTAGCTAAATATAAGCTTATGTAAGTGAACTGATAATTAACACAAAAGTTACTTTAAGAACCTTCCACATTGATAACTAATTCATTCAATTGGAAGCTCACACAAACTTTATTTTATTCTAGGTATCAACAAAAATTCAAATGAGTGAAATCAAGAAAGTGTGCGAAGACTTTACCACTAAAAATAACAATCCACATGTTATTCGAATTGACAAGAAATATGTGGATAGTATAACCACCTTATTCAAATGTGAAGAAGTTGACATTAAAGATGATACATTAGATTTCAATACCACTACTGAAGACTATAACTATGCTATTGCCCCCAAGTATTTTAGAGATACAGATTTTGAAAATGGAGTTCCAGAAGATGATGTAAATATTAAAAAATATGACTATGTAAGAAACATTAAGATAGATTTTCTTGAATACAAAAACAAGTCATGTGTGTTTCACAAGTTGAATGCACAAGTTCTCATTCTGTCACTGAAGTTTAGCAATGTCCACAAGACTAGGACTTGGATGGGTGACCATTCAGATTTAAACTTATGTGATGTTAGCTATTCCTGACCTTACTCATACTGGGTGAGGTTAACTTGCTTGAGTAGCTGGCTTGTGAGTTTCCAGCAAATGGAGGGTTGAACCCCCATTGTGACATGACCATTTCAAAGTGACATTATAAAAATTCTGGCAAGCAATAAAAAGACCATTAAATTTAAGGAAAATTGTAGAGGTAAGTAAAGTGAGAGAAATCTCAAATTTCAATTTGAAAAATTGAGATTTCTCTCACTGTTATTACCTCTACAATTTCCCTAAAATTGTATGGTTTTTTTTTTTCAAAAAAAAAAAAAAAAAAATGTACCCCAGAACTGCTTTCACATTACATCAGGGCAATTTACTTTTACACCCATGCCATTCTAGAAATTGAAAAACTTGGTCAGAATTTGGAACCTTGTTGGTCAACCTCCAGGTAATAGGGATGGTATTAATTATTATTGGTAATTGTTTTAGAATAATTTAGTGTAGTGTGCTTCAAATAAAGTTCTCATTTTATATCAAACTGGTGTGGACTCTGAGCACCTCATTTCTTACCCTTCAAAAAGTGTTCAAATTACACCACAGGTTACTAAACTTCAGCATAAACATTACTTCCTTTTATAAATAAAAAAAAACCAATGATTTTGTTGTTAATCCATCTATTATTATTCAACTCCTTTTTGTTCTCTTCCTTTACTACAGGATTCTATAAATATTACTGAAATAAAAGAGGAGAAATGGCCAATAGAATTGAATGATCACAAACAAAAAAATAATTGTTTTAGCAAATTAGCTAAAGACAGATTTTGTATGGACTGTGATCTATCATTTCCAACTCAAAAGTTGTATCGTTTACATTTCCTAACAAACCACACCAAGGACTGTCATACTTGTAAAAAATGTAATACAATCTTTCATTACAAAAACTCCTTCATGAAACACAAATGTTATGAATGCAATATCTGTGGCAAAATCATGTCACACAAATATGGGTTTCATAGACACATGCTCACCCATGGCAATGAGAGAACTGTGGAGGAGTTAAGAAAAGAATCAAATTTAGACCCTATATTACCCACTTATGAATGTAACTTCTGCTCTAAGCTGTACAGAGGTAAGTGTACAGTATCATGTTACCTATACAGGGTTTTTACTTTTTAGTTGTTCCATCAAATTTTAGTTGGAATTTTGATACATTGCTGGCATATCCTCCCAGTAGGTTATGGATACATTGTTGTTTTTTTATATGTACTTTTGAATGAGGAATCCAATTTTCAAGACTGTTGGACTTAGGTGTGGTCCATAAAATAAAAAAAGATAATGTACCACTACCAAGTGACAAATATTTATTTAAAAACATAAACATAAACAAATTAAATATAAAATATTACCACAGTGGGAACCTGCAACCTAGTGGTTAAAAGATGAAAATGTTGATAACTTTGGGATAAGTACTTCCCAAGAAGGAGTGAAATGAAAACAGTTATTTAGTAATGAAGGAAAAGCAGAGAAAAGATGATCTTGCAATGAGTGTCTTTTGGAACGGAAATAAAATTGAAAACTTTGGAGAGTATAAAACTGGCTAATTAGTCATACTGGGTTACTGGTTACTCACATGTGAAGGAATTACATATTATTCTTGTTGCAATGTCAATCATACAATCTGGCACATCTCTCTTGAGTTTTTTTTTGTCTTAACCCTTTAAGGGGCGTAACGTGAAATTTTGAGAATATACAAGTATTGGGTATCAAGTCATGTGTTTTTACCTCTTGATTTCAATTCCGATTTTATTTTTTCATATTCTGAACATGAAAAAAGTTATGAGGGTTGGAAATCATTTCAGGTTCCTCCCATAATATGGAAAAAAAATATAGTTTCTAGTCTTTTCTAGGACTAACTTTTTTATTATTTAGGCTAGATGGAGCTTGTGACTTATCAAATTTAATGAATTTTAGGTGTTGATTACGACTTGGTCATTTATTTTTTACTAACTGTTACCGTTGAGTCACCAGTGGCGGAATTTGATTTCTTCTAGGAAAGTTGTGTGTTGTCACACCAGTTTATGCCAAAGATTTCTTAAGGTACCAAATAAAAAATGGTGTCTCACCTTATAAGACTCATGTTTTAGCTAAGCAAGCAACCTATGGATGGTGTGTACTGATGTACTTTGAAATTTTATAATTGTCTCTTTACAGCTCCTTGAAAACTTCAATATGTACTAAAACTGGCTACCTTAGGAGTTCACCAATCAAACATTGTTTTAAAATGTTCTTTTTCCAGATAAAAAGCCATTGGAACATCACTTACAAACTGTTCACTATGGCTTGAGTTATTCTTGCCAAAAATGTGGCAAACAATATAAGAAACAGAGACCATGCATTAACTGTCAGCCAGAATTACTAAATGTGAAATGTCCAGTGTGTGAAAGAGAAATCACTAGGAGTCACTGGCAGAAACATCTACGGTATTCTCATAAAGCAAGTACACTAAATAACAAGTATGCATGCTTGTGTTGCTTAAAAGATTTTTCCAGTAATGAAAAATGGATTAAACACCTAAGATCCCAATCTCATTTTGAAGCAAGTAAAAACGCAAGTTTTCATAAAAGATATCTTAAAAAAATTGCTTGTCCAATTTGTAACAAAGTAATGAAAAAATCTCATCTCAATGGTCATATGAGCAATACACATAAAATAAAACAATGTAATGATCAATTTGATTGTTTACTGTGCCATGAAATATTTGCAGATGTACATAGAACAATAGAACACATTCAGTGTACATCACATTTAGATAAAATCAATGAAACAAAACTAAAGTGCAATTTATGTGGTAATATATATCTCCATGTTAAAACGTTAACACACATAGGCCATGTCACAGAAACTGACTGCAACTATCCAAGAGCCATAAAGAATCTAGGTTCCACACAACATTGAGCATCATTGTAGAGAAGATAGGTGCGTTAAGTTGACAGCCCCCAGAATCATTTGTGTGAAGAGAAAGATTTTACTCGTTTCAGTTGACCCCCCAGTAACGATATTTTAGACAGTTTTGACTCGTTTTGTACTTTGCCACTCTAGACACAAAATTTTTTTGTACCTACGTTCGAATAACCCCCAGGCTGCTTCTTAACGTTAAGTTAGCAGCCCACCAGAACGGATTGAGTTGGACTAGGTTTATTGGATTCGGCTCGTTTGTACCGTTTTGTGCCAAAAATATTTTTCTCCTGCGACCTTTCGTTCCCGAGATATTGACATTGAAAAAGTCACTTTTTGGCGGAAAATTTTTTTCTTGAATTTTCGGATTTTTTTATACCATCGTTTTGTACTCGTTTTGTGCTCAACTTTGTCATCAAAACTTATTTTGTACCCCTACCGTTCTCGAGATATAGACCCCCCCAGGTGGGCTGCTATCTTAACGTTAAGTTAGCAGCCCACCAGAACGGATTGAGTTGGGACTAGGTTTATTGGATTCGGCTCGTTTTGTACCGTTTTGTGCCAAAAATATTTTTCTCCTGCGACCTTTCGTTCCCGAGATATTGACATTTGAAAAAGTCACTTTTTGGCGGGAAAAATTTTTTTTCTTGGAATTTTCGGGATTTTTTTATACCATCGTTTTGTACTCGTTTTGTGCTCTAACTTTTGTCATCAAAACTTTTTTTGTACCCCTACCGTTCTCGAGATATAGACCCCCCCCAGGTGGGCTGCTATCTTAACGTTAAGTTAGCAGCCCACCAGAACGGATTGAGTTGGGACTAGGTTTATTGGATTCGGCTCGTTTTGTACCGTTTTGTGCCAAAAATATTTTTCTCCTGCGACCTTTCGTTCCCGAGATATTGACATTTGAAAAAGTCACTTTTTGGCGGGAAAATTTTTTTTCTTGGAATTTTCGGGATTTTTTTATACCATCGTTTTGTACTCGTTTTGTGCTCAACTTTTGTCATCAAAACTTTTTTGTACCCCTACCGTTCTCGAGATATAGACCCCCCCCAGTGGCTGCTATCTTAACGTTAGTTAGCAGCCCACAGAACGGATTGGTTGGGACTAGGTTTATTGGATTCGGCCGTCGTTTTGTACCGTTTTGTTGCCAAAATTTTTTCTGGCTTTTCAGATATTTTTAACATCGATTTTGTACTGTTTTGTACCTCCACTTTTTTCACAAAATTTTTGTACCCCTACCTTCTCGAGATATAGACCCCCCCCAGGTGGGCTGCTATCTTAACGTTAAGTTAGCAGCCCACCAGAACGGATTGAGTTGGGACTAGGTTTATTGGATTCGGCTCGTTTTGTACCGTTTTGTGCCAAAAATATTTTTCTCCTGCGACCTTTCGTTCCCGAGATATTGACATCTGAAAAAGTCACTTTTTGGCGGGAAAATTTTTTTTCTTGGAATTTTCGGGATTTTTTTATACCATCGTTTTGTGCTCTAACTTTTGTCATCAAAACTTTTTTTGTAGCCCTACCGTTCTCAAGCTATAGACCCCCCCCAGGTGGGCTGCTATCTTAACGTTAAGTTAGCAGCCCACCAGAACGGATTGAGTTGAGACTAGGTTTATTGGATTCGGCTCGTTTTGTACCGTTTTGTGCCAAAAATATTTTTCTCCTGCGACCTTTCGTTCCTGAGATATTGACATCTGAAAAAGTCACTTTTTGGCGGGAAAATTTTTTTTCTTGGAATTTTCGGGATTTTTTTATACCATCGTTTTGTACTCGTTTTGTGCTCCAACTTTTGTTTTCAAAACTTTTTTTGTACCCCTACCGTTCTCGAGATATAGACCCCCCCCAGGTGGGCTGCTATCTTAACGTTAAGTTAGCAGCCCACCAGAACGGATTGAGTTGAGACTAGGTTTATTGGATTCGACTAGGTTTATTGGAGCAAGTCAAAAGTGTCTAAAATGTAAGCCGGCTGTGTAAACAAACATTATTATCAGTGCAACCTGCGGAAGGTTGGTTCAGTGTAGTACCTGTTCTATCGTCTTTATATCTGTGATAAAAATGTCTAAAAGAAAACTGTATAGTTTTATAGGTAAAGAAGAAGTCAAGTAAATTCGAAATTTACTTTGTGGTAAGTAATTTATTTTCTTTATATGTTTATTTGAGGGTCAAAGATACCTCTGCAAAGTATATCTCTGTCTCTTTCTAGCACAATTGTTGACATGAGTTAGACAAAGAAAGATGATGTGTGATACAGGGTGGCGTTGTTAGCATTGATTTCACGACCCTCTTCAACACATTGTCTTTTTGTACTTCCACTGCCTACCTTTTTTTAACAGTGTTTTATACCTAATTATTTACCCATTTTTAGCTCCCATATCGCTAATTGGGGATCTATTGTTCTTTTTACAAAGTCAAAAGTTTGGGTCGTCTACAAACACCCTGTATACGAGGTCTGTAATTTGAAAGAAAAAATCTACTGGACCGTAGCGCTTCGTTTCTTTCCGAAACAACTCGACCTGATGAACAAACAAAACAATGCATGTGGGACATGCACTGGACCTTAAGGACTGTTCTAGTGAATTTTATACTGGAGTGTAGCGGCGCTTCTATGGTTGCATGTGGGACATGCACTGGACCGTAAAAGGTTAATCGGGAATTATAAATAAGGCGATATTATTATTATTCAACGTGCTAGCGACGCTGACCTAATGGCCTTATATACGTAAAATTATGTATAAGGATTGTGAAAAACAAACACGTGGAGGGATTCTGGCACAGGGAATAATTCTCTCGCTGTGATTGTGTGAAGAAAATCCCATGATTTTCCAAGTTTTCCCACTTACTTTAAGGATCACCATAAATATTGGATCATGAATATGAAGCTATAAAATACCCTCTAGTTTTGATTTATACTTGAAGATAATTGTGTTTTTTTGTTGTATTAAACTCTATTCAAATTATTGCAAAGTGTGGGATAATTGCCTTAGGCAATATCTACCATCAAACCAATGATCTTGCATAACTGAAAAACCGAATTAATTGGTACCTACTTGAATAAATTTCAATTTACTCACAAAATATGCAAATGGAAATCAAATTAATATACTATACCTACCTAATTGTGTTTATTCAGATTCGAATGACACAATGGTTGATCTTAAAAGTAATGCTAATACAAACAAATATTAATATACCTAATTTTAAAAACCTCAGGACTTTTACATCTTGGTGCAATCGAACTCCAATCTGCCTGAACATATACAGGGTGAGCATAAAGTCTCACCCCACCCCCCGTATCTCGAGAATGGCTGAAAATACAAGAAAACGCAAAAACCCGTATTCCTTAATTTTTGGGAGGATTAATTTTCAGCCAAAAAAATTTTGCCTACAGGGCCCCAGTCAGGCTGGGCATGGACCAACTTTAAAATCTTAAATAGAATAGTATGTCTTGTGGCATATTGTTTTAAAGGTCTCATAGAGAGAAGTTCATTACAAAAATTTCAGTGATCTACGAACTACCGTTCTCGAGATACAGGGTCGGACGTCCTGCGTAATATCCATATATTTTGACCTATAACTCGTTGACCGTAAATTCCAGAAAAATGAAATTTGTTGATAATAACTCCTTATGGCTAGAACTTTCGAACAAGTCAAAACTTGATTGGTTTTTTAGTTAAAAATTTTCGGACTGTTCGTCCGGCTGGCTGACGAAACCGGCCAGAAACTAATATCAACAGAGTATGTCGAGTTATACCTCCTTCGACAGGGCTTGTCATAAGGAGTTATTATCAACAAATTTTATTTTTCTATAATTTACGGTTAACGAGTTATAGGTCAAAATATATGGATATTACGCAGGACGTTCGACCCTGTATCTCGAGAACGGTAAGTTGTAGCTCACTGAAATTTTTGTAATGAACTTTTCTCTATGAGACCTTTAAAACAATATGCCACAAGACATACCATTCTATTTAAGATTTTAAAGTTGGTCCATGCCCAGCCTGACTGGGGCCGTGTAGGCAATTTTTTTCGGCTGAAAATTAATCCCCCTAAAAATGAAGTAATACGGGTTTTTGCGTTTTCTTGTATTTTCAGCCATTCTCGAGATACGGGGGGTGGGGTGAGACTTTATGCTCACCCTGTATATGAGAGGTATATATGTATTATAATTATACAGGGTGGACCAAAAAAACGTTTACACCCGTTAATGGTAGATTACTGACGACATTTCCAGGCCGGATCTGGAATCCGTTTTTTCGGATTCGCCTTCGTAACTGCACAAAGTGATTTTTTGTAACTTTCCAAAAAAGTCCGGCTTTGGCTTATTCTTCGGGTCAGTGATTTGTTTCTGTTTAAGATGAGTTGATTCTGAACATTTCTGCAGAAAGCCAACAAAATTTCGATGTTTCTAGCTACACTACTTTGTTTTTTACGATTTGGTTTGGCATCTTTTTTGACACCTGAATAGAAAAAAAATTCTCATGTAAGTTTTTTACACTTTGAAACACTCAAGATTTTCCCGAGCAAATTTTGGCACAGACATGGGCAAGTTTGATAAAAGTTGGCGGCCACCCCAAGGATGCTAAAAAATAATTTTACGATTTTTTATCACGTGATCTTCTGGGAAAACGAACCAGGTAAGTCTCAAAAAATGATGTTCAAAATCTTAAAAGTGTTGACCGTGTAAGGTCGTCTTGTACTCAAAGAGTAATTAGCTATTTATGTCTGATAATTATTTTCCTTGGAATTAATTAAAGGCCAGTCAAATGAATGATTGTTTGTTTCTCGATGATAGTTTTCAAGCATATTTTTCTGCATTCTATGAAATATTATTTTTAAACTTCTTGAGTTTTTTTAGTACAAGTTACATAATAATTATTATTCGGATGCTGAAATGGCAGATTTGCATTCTGCAGAATATGGAGCTGCCAACAGGAACATTTGGGATCACGTGAAAAACATAGTTTACGAAATACCAGTGGAGACGCAAGAGTAGCAGAATCTGGTAGCAAGAATCCTGTTGGCATTTGATGACCTGACAGAAAAACCTGAAATCTTCCGCAACATTAGACGGAACATGATTTGCTGTCTCTGGCGTTCGGACCCGGGTGGGATCTTCCGCATGGCAAGTGACTAGCTTACCACTGAGCTAATCGTGCGCTTCTAATCGTTTCTCATTGAACATACTCAGACAAAATGTTTATTTTTAATACCTTTTTGATTATACCCAAATAGTATAAAACATAATAAAATTTTATTCATTTTACAAAATAT